>JBAMJV010003931.1:0-130000 GCA_037951105.1 Echinarachnius parma | reverse complement strand
AAATCTCTTTGTTCCATTTGTACAATATTACTTTTCATGGTAACGTAATGTTTACCGAAACTGCGCCTGATGAGATAAATTTAATTTGTTGAAAGTAATAATTGAAACAAAAAATTACAAAATCTTGTAATAGAAGCTACAGTACTGTTGCACGTTTGATGTGCTCATACACGACTCCTTCTAGTTCTTGAATCGGATCACTGCTCACGAGTTGAGGGCAATATATCCATTGCATTGTCCCGTTTTGTCATGATAACAATTAAACATATTCGTGCATGAGCGTGCGTGATACCGCAGCCCGATTTCAAAGGTGGATGTGAACAGTTGAGTAAATAATAATAAATGTTCTCCAGACAAACGTTTGTTTGGTGCATGTGTGTTTTTGTACCATTATCTTTCAACAATGCCCCAATCTGCAGAAATATATGATATGAAATGTTGCCATTGTAGACTATCTCAAAAGTACATGTACTACTGGAAATTTTGGTTGAGATTGCAGAACTATCGATCATGTTTTGGCAATTTGTACATTAGGTATTAAAATACCTGTCAAATTAATGATTAAAGCTAAACAGCAGCAATGGGAAAGTCGAGGCCGAGACCATGACCACTGGTTTAGTTGTGTAAGCAGGAGTGTGGGGGTGTCAACAAGACCGATTGTTGATGGCCAAGACCGATACAAAGTGGGCCTTTCTGGGGGGGGGGGGGGGTGGCGCACCCAACACACCCTCCCTGGCTATGGGCCTGTATGACCCCAAAATTGCACAAAATCTCTACAGTTTTGTTTAGTATACATGATATAAAGGTCCATGGCGTAGCCAGTGTCAAGCCATATGCCTACTGAGGAGGGGTCGGAAGGTACGTGCGAATAGATATGGGTACATAAAATGCTGTTTTATGTATACTGGACAGTGTACATGAACTCCTAATGAATTAGTATTTCATTTAATGTTCCTTTCTTTCGTTGCAATTCCATTGCAGCCAAGTATTTCAAGGGGAATTCCCTTTAATATCACTTGTAATAACATTATCACTGTTAAAATCAGTATCGATATCACCTTTTATATTCTTATTACTTGTAATGTAATTATAATTAATGTTCTTGATGTCATTGTCACTTTTAATATCCTTATCCTATTGTAAGTTTTGATAACAGTATTGCTGTATCATCGTATACAAAAACGCGTTACAAAACTAGTCTTCGAACGGAAGTCGTGCATGCTACTTATTAAATAGCCTTCATTCATATCAAAGGATGACATAACATTTAAATATATATTACCCCCATTACAGCCACCACGTTAGGGTCCTTGAAGTCCATTTGTTCCGTGGACATCTTCTGTATTTCATCCGATTGTAAGATCCTCTTGAACTCCGTGAACACCTTAGCCGCTTCCTCGCAGCCTCCAAACATTTTGGGCTTGTCGCTCGTTTTCCCGCAAAGATGCTCCATTTTAATCACTTCACTATATATACGGTACTCGTATACCGTATGCAAGCAAACTTTACTAGAAACGTAACAGATAAACGAAACCATTCAGTATTGGAGAATAATTATCTTTGAACACAGTGGTGTATAGCTACCGGGTTGGGTGTATCGAAATGCAACGAGTAGGCGGAGGGCCAAAGTCGAAAAAGTGACTTTAGGTTGCCAGATCTCCACAACAAGTTTAAACCGATTTTATTTGCAAGTATTTTTAATGAGACAAAATAATTCAGAGGTCTACCTCAAAAGATTTGTTGCGAACACCTCCAAATCCAAGATGGCGTCCAAAAAAGCAGCCTTTTTGACTTGCTATAGATAATTGGCGAAATTTACCAAACAACACCTGAAATCAGCATGATTTTGCAGTCATATTAAAGACAATACAATTTCCTATAATCTGATACCAAACACCATGGGGTTCATAATATGTAACACGGTCATTTTGAGCCCCAAACTCATATTTTAGGCATTTTTCCCCAAAAATATAAAATTGTTGATTTACATAATTTAGCATAAATTAATAATTATATTAGGAGTTGAATTAATACTTTTCAGAAAACTGCCCAATTATATCAACAATACTCTGTGAAAATTTAACGTTTGTACCGTATCTGAACAAAAAGTTATTATACTTGGAAGTCAGCATTTGATATCGACATAACGGGTAATTTTGCACGATTTCTCATGCTGTACAGGGTGTCTCAAAACTGTGTAATCTTGATTATAGGATTTGTTTACCAAATAATTGCGTCAATCTCGGGACACCTTCAATTCCAGTTATGAAGAAATCAACAAAACCATCATTTCCTGTAATATGATGAATATTCCACCATCATTTTGTAATCCGCGTAAATGTCGTGTCTGTCTTGTATTTGTTTAACTGCAGTTATCATTTTAACAAAATCAAGCGCTAAAGATGAACTTAATTGCACTCCCCATGGAGCATTCCAGTCAGCTGCATACTGACGCGCCTGCCATGCATATTGTGAATTCGAATCATACTGGGTGCCCATGATGTTTTTAAAACATTGTCAAGATCATATGTTCATTATCTTGAGTAAGTGTACATACTATGCGGGACACATGTGCAGAGCGTATCTAGATTCGAACACCATCTTGATCGCAAGGCACGCACCCTTCATGCCCTTCATAACTATATATATATTACATGTATCTGGAGACCATTAAGGCAGTGGCGTACCCAGGATTTTTTAAAGGGGGGTTTTTTTCTTCAGAAAAAAATTCTGTCAGCGGGAGGGGGGGGGGGGGGGGGGGGGGGGGTAGTCGTAGAAAATTTCCGAGGCCGAGACCACGGTTTTTCGAGATCAAGACCAGGTCCGGTCCACAATTTTCGACACCGAGACCAAGACCCAGTGGTTGAGATTCCTGTAAGCAGGGGGGGGGGGAGGGGGGTAGTAGTAGAAAATTTCCGAAGCCGAGACCAATAATTGTCGCCATTTTCGAGGCCGAGACCACGGTTTTTCGAGATCAAGACCAGGTCCGGTCCACAATTTTCGAGACCGAGACCAAGACCCAGCGGTTGAGATTCCTGTAAGCCGGGGGGGGGGGGGGGGGGAGGCCAAGACCACGGTTTTTCGAACTTTTCGAGGCCGAGACCATCAAAATGGACAGTCGAGACCGCTAAAATTTGGTCTCGAGACCAGTTAAAATTTGAAAAGGGGGGGTTAAACCCCCCCCCCAAAAAAACAGTCATTTTTGGGTCAAAGGGGGGGGGGGGTTGAACCCCCCCCCCCCCCCCCTAAACCCCTGGGTACGCCTATGCATTAAGGTCTATACAAATTGGCTGACTTAGTATTAAAACAAAACAAACTCAATTGCTAAACCAATATGTACAACACCAAAAAGCCTAAATAGCTAACAGCAAGCCGAATGTTTATTTTGTGTGCACTACCCTGTACTCGTGTAACCATGATAACAACAGCCGATTATGGACCGAAATAATTATACCAAATCATGAATGATTTATTAAAAAAACTTAAAATTAGCAGATAAAGGGTGTCATTTCACATGTGATTTGATTTCCTTCATGTTCACTCAAAAACTAGTGTGCATAATGCGGCTTGTAGTAGCCAGATATATGATTTATTGTATTTATATTGTTGTTACTATGGTTACAAATGTACACGGTGCACAGTGGGCCAGGTGTGAGCAAAAGTGCGCCAAAATAGTGACTTGGTCATGGAAATGAAATTGCTTTTTTTCATGTTTTAAGCAAAGAATACAACCTGTAGAACATCTCCGAACAATATTTCTTCTCGATATTTATTTTAAGTGGGTCATTTTTCTTCACAAAGTCCAGAAATGTTGATTTTAGGGAACACATTGTGTTAAATGCAATATTGCGGTTTTTTAATGATATTTGCCAAACGGCTTGCTTAATCGACTTAAAATTTGAATTGCTCGTTCTATAATAGTTATGCTAAGTAATCATACATTATAAAGCTAAACTGTTAGTTATGTCGGAATTTATGTTTAGTAGAATCAAACAAATAATGAGAGAAAATCGATGTTTTTTTTTCATGCGCAAAAATGGTCAACATTGCTGCCGATTGCTGCGCTAAAAATATCATGATTGCCTTCCTTACAATGTATGCTTTACTGTGATACCACATTTGTCTGCCACCATCTGCCACCTTATGAGTAAGAAGTGGTTTTCCAACCACATGTTCGCCCTTTTTTGCCGAAATCGCCCCTTTTTGCGAAAGAGCGCGCCGTGCGCTCATACCAACGAACGTTGAGGGCGTATACCATTGAAGTATATCACGTTAGTACTTCAATGGCTCATACATAGGCAAACTACATAAGATACAGTTGTACGCTTTTTTCTTTGTTGACACAAGTAGCATCTATAAGAAGTCCTCTGACATTTTGTCTAAGATGATGGGACAAGCATATGGATTGTATGAAAGTAGTCAATGGTAGAAGAGAGCTCAAAAATGGAAGGAAAATCACAGAAAGCGAAATTCAAGATAGCGGGGAAGAGAGATAGCAAAAGATAGAAAGAGGTGGAGAAAGAGTGAGGGGAGAGAGGGGGAGAGAAACAAAAAACAGTTTAATGACGTCAGAGAAATTTGTAAATGCTCCAATTGTGTTTCTTAGGTCCAGAAACCCCTTATAAGTTCCATAAATCAGTGTAATATGAATCTGTCTATGTGTTACAATGAATATTTGCCTTGTCCAATCAGAAAACAGTATTTTGATGACGTCAGAGAAATTTGAAAATGCTCTAATTGTGTTTATTAGGTACAGAAACCCCTTATAAGTTCCACTAATCAGTGTAATATGAATCTGTCTATGTGTTACAATGAGTATTTGCCTTGTCCAATCAAAAAACAGTATTTTGATGACGTCACACGGATTTGAAAATACTCCCATCGAATTCTATGGGTCTGAAAACCCTTAGTTCCTTTAAACTGGAACTTCATTAACCTTCTTCAATGAGTAATTAATTTTGGCACACTTTGAAACGGTTCTGGCCCACTGTGCGGTGGTACAAAAAGTTACTCTACGATAAATATTATAGCTTATTCAAAGTTTTCTTTGTACCCTGAAAACGAATTTGCATGAAGTCCAGCTAACTGTGGTGTTCCGAATAATATACCGAAATAATGTATCATCAAGCGTAATCATGTTAAAAACATAATCATCCAGAATGTATGGTCGGTCCAACTGTAAAGGACGCGCACCTCGCATTCGAATATTGCACTGAATAGTGCACTTTGCATGATGGATTTATTATACATGCAGTGAAATTACCAATACACTATGTTCGTGTATTGCAAACCGATGGCGGCATATTCATGACATAAAAGAAGAAAACTGAAGTTTTTTTAAAAACGGGAATAAACAATATGTCATTATTCCGGAGCATTTCTTGAATAAAATCCGTAAATAAGAATTACATTTTGTTGGGGCACCCTGTCTAGTGTTCGAAATCGTACAAAATTGCTGTATTTGTCGATATAAAATGCTGACTTCCAGTTATTATAACTTTTTGTTCAGATACGGTACACACTTGGTATTTTTACAGGGTATTGCTTATATAACTGGGCAGTTTTCCAAAAAGTATTATTTCAACTCCCAATGCAATTATTGATTTATGCCGAATTAAGTAAATCAATAATTTCCAATGGTTGGGGGAAAATGCCTAAAATTTGAATTTGGGGCTAAAAATGACCGTGTTACATATCCTGAAACCCATTGTGTTTGGTATCAGATTATAGGAAATTTTATTGTCTTTAATATGACTGCAAACTCATGCTGATTTCAGGTCTCGTTTGGGAAATTTCGCCAATTATCTATAGCAAGTCAAAACGGCTACTTTTTTGGACGCCATCTTGGATTTGGAGGTGTTCGCAACAAATTTGTTGAGGTAGACCTCTGAATTATTTTGTCTCACTACAAATACTTGCACATAAAATTGGTTTAAACTTGTTGTGTAGATCTGGCAACCTAAGTCCTGAAGGAAGCCACTTTTTCGACTTTGGCCCTCCGCCTACTAGCAACGGTTGGGCCGGGTAATAAGATGTTACAAAAGAGACCGCGGGAGGCGTCTTTTTTTTCCGTACCACTAACGCGTCAGTTTTCCTCAAAAACTCGTGAAAGCGCGCTGGAAAGCCAAGACTAGCTCGCGTGTGTTGATTTACACTCAAGCCTCGCAAGCCAAGCCATTTTCTCAATAAAATCGTGGCTTCACACACCATGATGTATGTGAGTGCGATGTATCTAGACCTAGATGAGTTTTCCTAGTCGCATCGTCGTGGTCGTAGTCCACATCGAGACTAATTACGGTAATGGTCACCGTTTCCCTTGGACTTGTCTTAGCTAGATCGATGTCACAGAGTCGCAGAGTTTGATGCATAGAAATGTACGTTACAGCAGCGGTGCTAGTCTTGGCTTATCGGCGCGCTTTCACTATTTTTTTAGGAAAACTGACGCGTTAGTGGTACGGAAAAAAAAGACGCCCGCGGGAGGGGGAATTAGGCTATTTTCGCAACGGGCGACGCGGCCTTCTACAACGCTAATCTTAGCGGGGGGTCGCACTCAGAGCGAAAATTTCCGCGTAGCGTCCAAACCTACGACGGTATAGTTGGCCGAAATAGCGTTCTGTGTACAGCGACTACGAAGCGGTGTAGATCGGTGGTGGTAAGCCCTTACTTCAATGGGTCAGCCAGAGGTCAGTGGGGTAGCCAATCAGCGCACTTGGTCACTCGAGCAAGGAGACGTTCTGTGTATTCTTCACTGCGAAACTGAAAATAGATCGCGACGGTAGCCAGAGTACGGAGACGCTCACAGCTCATTTAAATACCCCGTACTCAGTACTTGCGTTGCCGTGCGAAAAGACGCTATTGTCTCCAAGAGGCCTGGGGAAGCGGGGGTAGCATACGTTTAGTGATAGTTTTGTTTCGTTTTAAGGGCCGGTCATATTTACGGGAGTGGACGTAGTTGAACGTAGTGGAGGCTAACGTAGTTGAACGTAGTTGAAGGTACTTTAAGGTAGTTGAACGTACCGGCAACCGTATACCGTACCGTAGTTGTCCGTGATGCTAACTTGGTATTAACTCGGGGGAGCCGTGATCTTCGATTTAATTGTTGAACATGTTCAAAAGAGCGGTACGTTAAAGGCATCCGTAATGCTAACGTACTAAACCGAAGTCTAACGTAGACGTACTCAAACGTACAGTACCCTAACGTACTTCACTGTGCACAAAACCAGCATCGGCACACTTGGTCCAGACATTTGTAAGCACAAACTTATGCTAGGTTTACACTATGTCCCCGGCGGCCATGGCAGCCCCGTTTGCCCAAAACGTAGTGCGCCGTGAGATTTTGACAAATTTTTCCTCCGTATTCAAGTTTTGTTAGGTCTTGCCAAGTTTTCTCACGGTCTATCACGGTCTATCACGGTATCCGTGACGGGCCGTGGGGGAAGAGCCCCTTCCCTCCACTGATGGCGCGTTTACACCATGTTCCTGGCGGCCACGACAGCCCCGTTTCAGGCCACCGTGGACAAAACGGGATGGACGTGAGACAACGCGGGGGGACGGAATTGGCAAACGTGACAGGCCGCGATTGCCGCGGATGCCGGGCCAGATTTTTAAATTGTCAACAAACTTGCCACGGCAGTCACGGTGCGGATGAGAAGCCTAGCAGGCCATAGTAAAACGGGGTGAACGCAACAAAACGTGAAAGTACGTAATAGGCCGTAACAAAACTTGGAGGCTGCCCGTAGTAGGACGGGAAAGGACCGTGAGATGTCGGGGAATGTCTTCCCGTCCTACTACGGACACCCCGTTTTACTATACGGCCTGCTAGGTCGCCGTGGCAAATTTGTTGACAGTTTAAAAATCTGGCCCGGCATACACGGCAGTCACGTTTGCCCATTCCGTCCCCCCACGTTGTTTCACGTCCATCCCGTTTTGTCCACGGTGCCCTGAAACGGGGCTGCCGTGGCCGCCGGGGACATGGTGTAATGCTAGGTTTACACCATGTCCCCGGCGGTCACTGCAGCCCCGTTTCAGACGCAACAAAACGTGACATGCAGTAAGAAAAATTGGAGGCTGTCCGTAGTAGGACGGGAAGACATTCCCCGACATCTCACGGTCCTTTCCCGTCCTACTACGTACAGCCTCCAAGTTTTGGGCAAACGGGGCTGCCGTGGCCGCCGGGGACATGATGTAAAGCTAGCATAAACCTAGCATTAGACAACTTTCACAGAACTGCTCAGTTTGAAAAAAAACGCACAAAGGCCGTACAACACCGCGGGCTGACTGCATACTCCGTGCGGAGTTGCTAATTACATACCGTAGTGACGTTCTTTAGCGTAGTCTTGTGTAGTCTAGCGTAGTGGCTTCTGTAGTCTACAGTACTCAAGCGTAGTCAGACGTACCACTCCGTACCTGTCCGTCAGTGAGCTCTATCGGCATTACCGTAGTCTAGCGTAGTTTATCGTACTTGAACGTACTTATCTGTACTCTTCAGTGGCTCATCGCCGTACCTTAACGTATTTAAACGTAGTTTAACCTATTTTAACGTACTTACACCACGTCTGACCCACATTAAATTACCATACGGATCACTACGTCCACTACCGTAAATATGACCGGCCCTTTAAAGATTGAACCATAGCGTTATCACTTGTTGTTGTTGTTGTTGTTGGTCTTTTTTAAATCACGTAGTTTCTTACATGGTGACCACTCAACTATGTAATCTCTACAATACTAGTAATCAGTGGCGGATCTACGGGGGGTTTAGGGGGTTTAACCCCCCCCCCCCCCCCCTTGGGCTGCCAAGTGAAAATGTGATGTGCATAGAAAAACGCCATCATGTGTCCAGACCCACACAGTATCCGCATCGTCATTGGGTCAACCCCCCCCCCCCCCCCCCCTTAGCAAAAAGCTACTAGATCCGCCCCTGGTAGTCACCTTTCAAACGAAGAAGCGTCATTAATAACTTTATACAAAATTGCAATCTACTGCTTGATGTTATGCTTGCTAATTTACTTCAAGCAAAAGTCTATAGTCAAATGTATCCTAGAGGGATATAATATGTGTTGATATATGTGTTGATATAACAACTGACAAAAGGTTGATCACATCTTTATTTCTGTTATCTGATAATTATGTCCACTGTCAACATTTTATATTAAAGGGATAGTTGAGTTTTGGTATAGAGGGCGCTACACAAAATATTGTTTGTGAGATTATGAAAATTAGTGTCAAATTTGAAAGAGCATACGAATTCAATGCGAGAAAAAACTTTTTTTGATCAAAATCGGTTCAGAAATGGCTGAAATATCCATAAACATAACACTTGTAATAATTGTGGGGCCCCTCAATTTTCGATAATTTTGGACCAATCCTTAAACAAAATTTTGTAAATGCTTCCTCTTTTCAAATATTTACAACAGGTTTTTAAAATAGTTTTTGAATATCTCTCTATCTAATCACTATTTCAACTAAAAATCACATGCACAATAATTGTTTTTATATTTTAAATGGTTGAAACCAATGAGTTTTTAGAAAGCGCCCTCTTGAGTTTCAACGGCTCTTTTTGAATGATAACATGCTTTTTACGTAGTCATGTAATATCCTTTTTTTAGCATGGCGGAGCTATAACTATTAGTTTGTAATGTAATGGTGCAGGTTTTGGTTACTAAAATTCAGTTTGACCAAAACTGTACTCTCTCTACCAAACCTCAACTATCCCTTTTAATAAATGAATGTCGTGAGGTCGATTAATAAGCCATAATGCTGTGTGCTATATACCAACTCATTGCCATTCGTTTGCAGGCAAATGAAATTATCGCGTTTTTTAATTCAATCTCAATAACAACACAATTTTAAAAACCCTCAAGTGGGTTTGCTTAATTAAGAAAAGGTGAATACATCCCTTTAAAGGGGTCTAGTAACATTGTCCAAATCTGTCAAACTTACTAATTGGAACTCCAGCCATTCTCTCAAACCTTGATGCATTCGTATTTAACAAAAGAAGCATGGGACAGGTTTCGTTATTTGGAATTTCCCTTTTGTTAAACAGATATTTACGATTGAAGTTTTCGGATGTTAAACTATCCACTGGATAGTCATAAACGTGTACAAAGTCAGTTCAATGAGTTTGTGAATATCACTTTGCATTTTTGCATATCACTCTGCCATATAACATCCATTTAGGCCTAACATGATTTTGTCAGACATTGCTTGGCGGACATATCGGATCACAGAGATACGTATTTTATCAACCATTCGTAGCTATTTTGCACAAATCAATAACGTTACTAGATCCCGTTAAGTTGTCAGAAGCCGCATAATTATGTTGCTTTTTCTAGTTTGGATCATTCGACTGTGTTGTATAGTTATCCTTAAATGTCCTAGCCCGCTAGATGGCGACAAACACACTTCCAATCAGACCTTATTTTTGCTAACGCCACTGGCAAAAAACATACATCATTTCAAATTCTTTTTAAATCGACTGGGCAGAGAAAGTCTTACTCTGCATGATTATTGCAAATTAATTATTCCCGTTCATCATAATTACAAAAACTAGCCATTTGATTACTACATGCATAAATGGAAAGCACATGTGTTTTATGTATTAGTGTATTTATGTGACGAAATTAACCTGTACAAGGAAGTTTTTGTCAATACTTCAAAAAGAGTTATCGCTTTTTCTTTCAACCATATTTGAAGCATGTTATTGTGCATTAACTCATACAACTATCGATACTAACATGTATTATACATCTTCTTGCGTCTTATCATCCAAATGAGAACTTTTGATTTAATGCAGATCAAGTTTAATAATTATGATTTTATTTGTTTACATTCTGTGAATCATGTAAATGAAAAACAAGGTACTCAACAAAATAAACGCATGTCTGTTCTGTAAAATAAATGTTTAGCTTTATTAATTTTAATTCATACAGTTTTACAAATTAGGCTATTAAAAACAAAAAACAAACCTATTAGTCGTCATTATAAGTTTGTTGCAATGTAAACTTCTGCCCGTACTATCCAAGATTTTCCACGGGGGAGGTGGGGGTGAGGGGGGGGGGGGGTGTCCGTCGCCAATTTTGTTCGAGGCCGAGACCAAGACCACTGGTTTATTTGTGTAAGTGGGGGTCTTCAACAAGACCGATCGTTGCCCGAGACCACTGGTTTTGATGGCCGAGACCGATATAAAGTGGACCTTTCTGAATTTGGGGTGCACCCAACGCACCCCCCCCCCCCCCCCCCCGGCTACGGGCCTAAACTTTGGCATATCTTCTACCATTACAATTAATGTTAATCATAATTTTAAATAACCTACACACACATTGTGTCATTGACAGTTGATTATGGACTGTTTATTAACAATGCTATAATATAATTTAAAATTAGAAAATTAAGTAAATTTGTACATTTTTTGCTTGACATGTATCATAAATACAATATCTTATTATAACACTAAGTACAAATCTAACATTGTTCAAAACAAAAGAATGGAAATGATATATACAAATTTAAATAACAAATACTAGGAGATTAATAAGTAGATACAGATTATTTATATAACAGTTATGACAAAATAAAATATAAGGATGAGTATTTATTTTCTCTATTATGTATATCATGTATAATTAGTCACTGTTAGTTTACCATGATTACAGATTATTTTGTAAATTAATATAATGAACCACAATTTAAATATATATCTGACTGAAAAAGAGCAAAGAAAATGAGATTCTAGCGGGATAAGAGCGCCGGTCTAGCAATCCGGAGGTCTCGGGTTCGAATCCCGTTGGAATCCCATTTTCTTTTCTCTTTTTCAGTCATATTATATTTCTGGTCAGTTTCTCTATTATGTTTGAATTAAATATATATTTTGTTGGAACGTTCAAAAACTAGGCAACTATACCTGAGTCTGTCATGTTGTCAGACAGACATAAATACAATCGGAATAGTTGTGCACTTTTTGTGATAAATGTAAATATTTCAAACAGAGGGATATAGACCAGAAATAATATTTACACAAGTTTTGTATAGTAGTAGTAGAAGTTTATAGTAGTAGTAGAAGTAGAAGTAGAAGTAGAAGTAGAAGTAGAAGTAGAAGTAGAAGTAGAAGTAGAAGTAGAAGTAGAAGTAGAAGTAGAATAAGAAGTAGTAGTAGTAGTAGTAGTGGTAGTAGTAGTAGTAGTAGTAGTAGTAGTAGTAGTAGTAGTAGTAGTAGTAGTAGTAGTAGTAGTAGTAGTAGTAGTAGTAGTAGTAGTAGTAGTAGTAGTAGTAGTAGTAGTAGTAGTAGTAGTAGTAGTAGTAGTAGTAGTAGCAGTAGTCAGTGGCGGATCTACGGGGGGGGGGGGGGGGGGGGGGGGGGGGTTAGGGGGTTTAACCCCCCCCCCCCCCCCCATTTGGCTGCCAAGTGAAAATGAAGAAGAAATAGTAGTACTAGTTGTTGCTGTTGTCCTAATTATTTCCCAATAATATCCAGCAACAAGCTATATTGTTGTAATGTGAAGAGTGCCGATCAATCTTGACCATTTAGCCCCATGCTATGTCGCTTTAAGGCCACAGCAGCGATAAGAGCCGCGCCTTTCCCGCTGCCGTCTTCCGACAGCATGAAGTCGACCCTGACGTCGGGTACGAGCTTCTTGATCATGTGCTCCATCTGGCGCTTGAAGACCGGGTGCTTGCGGTACAGCGTCCCATCCACGCCGACGGTGATCTCACGATCGTGTCGCTTCTGCACGTGTCTGATCACTGCGGCGAGGCCCGATACCGCAAGGTTGGCGGCTCGCAGGGCCACCATATGGCACATGGTGCGGACAGCCTCGATGTCCTCAGCGGAAGGCTCAAGGTTGAAGTCGGTGAGGATCTCGCGGACGACTTTGCCGTCGATGGAGTGGTCATTTTCGATGTCAGTCAGGAAACGCGTCTCGAACTTCCACTCCGTCTGCAGCTCGTCGGAAATCTTCCCCTCGAACAGAAGGCCCTCTGCAGCCATCTTGACCATCAACTGTCGGCTGACCTCCCCGAGGTACATCCCGGAGATCATCTTTTCATAGAGCTGTTTTCCGGCGTTGGGGCAAATTAAATCGACTGCCCTGTCCACATCGGTCCTGATGTCATCGAGGACTCCGTTGTCGCCGAACGCTCCCCACTCCATGTTGATGATGGTCTCCTTGGCGTCTGGCCCCACATTCTTGACGTCTTCCATGTAGCACGCATTGGTGCCGGTCCCGAGGATGAGTCCGACGTACGTGTTCGGTTCGAGGTAGGCGCACGACATCAGCGTTCCCGTGGTGTCGTTCACCAGCGCGATGACGTCGATTCTCATTCCCTTTCTCATGCACGCATCCTTGAGGAGCTTCACCACGTCCTGCCCCTCAACTCCCTCCGCAGAAAACCCTTTCGTCCATCCTACAAGGGTTCCTGAAGCAAGCCCTTTCTGGCGACAAGGGAAGGAGAAGGTGAAACCGACGGAGAGACTATCCTCGCCGCTGGCCATATCTTCCTTGAAGTCGAGAAGGCACTCGGCGATGAAGTCGAAGAGCTTTTCCCCCGACCCTTCCATCATCTCCTTGGGAATCTGGAACAGCTTGTTCTCCATACGGACGTCGTCTTCCAGGAGTTTGATGTGCAGGACGCGGAAGTTACTGCCCCCAAAGTCCACGGAGTAGTAATCGCCTCGCTCCGTGCCGTCCGGGATGGAATCGACGTAGGTGGGCAACATCATCACGGTCGCCTCTTCTTGCGTGTCCTTGCCCAGACCCAGCTGCATCTCCGTTTCCAGTCGGAAACCTATATCTTTCATCTTATCCAGTGAAAGTTGGAACGGCTCCAGAAAGGCCTTGACTTCCGGAGTTACAAGTTCCAGCATGGTCGGTTTGGGGTATTGGCGACCTCTGCGTTGAGTGTAACAACAAGATGGCCCTTTTTCGCGCAGTGATGACACTTCCCTCTGCGCCCTCGTTCAGATTGGGTTCCTTCTGGAGTTGTACGTAGTATTTTGCCTGTGAAAGAAGAAAAAAATAGTTGGGAGTTAGTGACATAAATAATAAAATCATTACTAAGAACGTCGTTGTATTACTACTGAGAATGTGCCAAATAACTGCAACCCGAAACGTGTCTCCAATAACATGGCAATCTTGTCTATCAGGCATTGAAACATTTGATTAGCTTAAAGGACCTAAAGAATACAACGTACTTTGACATTTATTCCATAGTTGATGACTTTAAACATATGTCTGCCGGGAAAAAATCCATGAAAATAAACACAGTAGTGATTTAAGACTAATTTTATAATGCCAAATCTCACTTAGCAGCCAGTTTGCGCCCCACCCATATTTAGGGTCCGGAATCGGCAGCGTGATTGGCATGTGATTGAGAATTCATTGGCTTACGTCATGACGCGTCATCTACAGAATTTAGTTCATTAGTCCGTTCTTTAGATGACGTCACATTTTGGCGATTTAAAAGGGGCGTTCCCAGGACAATTAGATATTTACTAATTACCCCAAAATTGATTGATTTCATGAGAAATGACTGCCAAAATCTTTTTCTTCGGGAAAAATTACGTATAGAGAGCCAAAGTGTGAAAATTAGGCAATCTAGACGCTGTAGTTCCTTTAAAGCCAAAAAGCAGCATTGGCAAATTTCCGGAAAGCAACTCTATTGGCCAAACTAATTGAACAACATATTTGAAATAGCATAACAGAGGATTAATGGTAAAGTCTGAACCATATAAGATCGTTAAATCGTAAAAATGATAAAGTAAGTTGTTTGCGCTCCGCTGAGATTGAACCAAAATGTCACAGCTTGTTCCGCCCGTCTTCGCCGAGTTGGGTACCCGTGGCTGCACGTTCGAATTCGCGCGCAGCGTGGTTTGCACGTGGTGCATTTGCGGATGAATTGAATCTTTTATAGTAATAAGCGTTTTTGAATTTCGAAAATGTTATTTCTCAAATAATCACTATCAAAGCCGTTTTGTCCAACTGTTTACATTAAAGGGATAGTTGAGTTTTGGTAGAGAGGGCGCTAGACTACTTATTTTTGTTGTGAGGTAATGAAAAACTGAGTGTAAAATTTGAAAGAGCATAATATTTAAATAATAAAATCATCTTTGTTTGATCAAAATCGGTTCAGAGACGGCTGAAATATCCATAAATATAACAATTTGTAATAAAGCTGGGGCCCCAGGTTTATTAGAGAATTTTGAACCAGCCGTTAAAAATTTTTAAAAAATGCTTCCTCTTTTCAAAAAGTTACAAAATAGGTATTTAAATAGTTGTTGGTTATTTCTCTATCTAATCACTATTTCAACAAAACATCACATGCACAATATTTTATTCAAAATGGTTGAAACCGATGAGTGTTAAGAGAGCGCCCTCTTACGTTTTAACGGCTCTTTTTGAATGATAACATGATCTTTACTACGTCATTTGTAATATTTTGTGTTCCTTTCTGGTTATAACTATTAGTTTGTAATGTAATGATGCAGGTTTTGGTTACTAAAATTCAGTTTCACCAAAACTGTACTCTCCTTACCAGAACTCAACTATCCCTTTAACAGATAAGTAATTATATTTTCTTTCACATGACCGGTGATAAAAGCGTATATTTAATTTTCATTGTGTGTGTGGCGTTTCCCCCAATACCATGTATACTTCTGTTATGATTTAAAGGGGACCACCAGGCAAAGAACAACACAATATTATATGTTTTGGTACCGTTTTGTGATATCAAACAGATACCCAACATTTTGCAAAGGGTTGTGTAACAAAGCAATTAATTTCCACCACTTACGGAACCACTGCTATTTCCTGGTTCCAAACGGGCCAACCATTTGCGAGTGCGCCAATGCTATTCACGCGCACGTTTGTAAACAATAGATTCCCGGGCGATTCGTTCGCTCTGCACACGTTGCAATTCACCGCACACATAGCAGTCTGCGTAATTCAGACCGCATAAACGCATGCTTTAGAATGGTGATGCGTTTCCAATTGTTTTTTTTTCTTTCTGGAAACATATTTTTGTGAACTTGTTGATGGAATGGAATACTAAAGATGTTACCTTTCTTTAATAAGAATATTAGTTTTGGGTGGTGGTACCCTTTAATCCATAGCATGCAGGAACCTGTTGGGCCCAGTCTACTTGAATTGCGAAGTCTAGCAACTGCAAATAAAGTTGCGCAAATATTGATCTTTAAATAGTGCTCCCACGACCCACGGAGTATGTGGCCCTGATGAGATATCGATATTTAATTAAATAAACGTATACCATACCATATCCTATGTTCGGGTCACGTTTTTTGTATGCCACGACAAGTTCAACCCGCTTGCATGGGCTTGTTATAGGGTCAGTGACGAAGCTACAGGGGACACAGGGGGCATACATGTGCCCCCCCCCCCCCGAAAAAAATGACACAAAATAATAATACTTCACCTTAAAGGGATCTAGTAACTTTGTTGACATGTGCAAATAGTGATGAATGGTTTATACAATGTATATTGTTGTTATCTGATATGTCCACTAGGTAATTGTGTGAAAATTTCAAGTTAAATGGACGTTCTATGGCCGAGTAATGAGCAAAAATGCAAAGTGATGTTCACTAACTTATTGCACTGACTTTGTACACGGTTTCGACGATCCAGTGGATAATTTAACATCTGAACACTTCAATCGTAAATATCTTTGTAACGAAAGGGAAATTCGAAAAACCGAAACCTGTCCCATGCGTTTATTGGTAATACGAATACAACAAGGTATGAGGGAACCGCTAGAATTCCAACTGGATTTTGAGGTTTTGGACAATGATACTAAGTCCCTTTAAGATGAAAATATAACGACATACATATTGAGTGCCCCCCCCCCCCCCCCCCCCCCCCCAATAATGCGTGTCCCCATCAGTCCGACCACGCTGCACCACTGGTTGGGTGGTACCAATCATCAGGCAGCCAACTAACATGTAATTTATAACTAATTGTGTTATGAATTTCGCTATTAATTAATTTATAATAAAGAGAGCAAAACAACCGCACCAGTGGCGTAGTAAGGGGGGGGGACCTCCTGGGCCCGAGGACCATCTGCACTCTCCCCTTTATAAGGTCGAGCATTTTTGTTTTCTGCGTACTTGCTTGCTTGTCAGACGGTATATTTAGTTATTTGGGAGATTTGAATACCTAAACATAACCCAATTTCCCACGTACCCACATTTCGAACATTACTAGTATACTGCTAAAATAGCCAATTTCTAAGCAATTTTTGACCATTTTTTAATCAATCTTGTTTATAATAGGGATATTTTCGTTCATATGGTCGGTGATAACAGCGTATATTTAATATTTATCATTGTGTGTGGGGCTTTTCCAAATACTGCTATTTTGATTTCATAATCTTAATGTAATAGCTTAATAAAATAATCTGATAAATTTTCTTGAATACTCCTTTTGAATCCATGCACAGCGTACAATATTACCACAGTACGACATAATAACTACTTGGAGACACAACCAACAATTACCATCATTATCAAAAGTTTAAGACCACCCTTCCAAAATGCAATAAATAAAGAACACAACAAAGTTAAACATATTTATTTTTCAGACATACTTTTATTTTTAACGCATAACCTTTGTATCACACTTGAACTGCTGGGCTAATACCATTACCAGCAAAAAAATACTTGGGGGCGGCGGGTCGAATTCGCCCCCGAAATCCCCAAATTCGCCCCCGGAACAAAAAATTTGCCCCTGAATTATATTTTTTTATTTTTTTGGATTTTCGAGATGTTTATAAATTATCACTTACAGCATTATAGCGTATTATTAGCCCCTGAAATTCGAAAAAGAGCCTGGAAATTTGTAGCCCCCGAAAATCGGAAAAGTAGCCCCCGAAAATGGAGCCCCCGAAAATGGAGCCCCTGAAATTAAAATATTAATTTTATCGCTGACCATTACTCTTTTGCTACTGACCACTGTAGTAAACATGTTATGTAATAATTCAATAAGACAAAAGAATGCAGTCCAAATTATTGTAATACCCACAAATTCCCAGGTGGTCTTAAACTTTTGCTAATGATGGTACTGCAAATAAGGAAGCGCAAATATTGGTCTTTGAATACTGCTTCCACGTAGTATATGGCCCTGAAGAGTTAATAGATATTTTATCTATCTAATTAAATATCGTAATTTCGGGTAACGTATTTATCCCACCACAAGTTCAACTCACTTGTATGGGATTTAGGGATCATTGACGTAGCTATATACAGGGGGTACAGGGGGCACGGGGAAAATATAAAGGCATACATAATTGAGTGCCCCCCCCCCCCCCCTCTCCCCCAATAATCTGCTTGCCCCCATCAGTCCGACCACACTACACCACTGGTTGGGGTGGTAAGAATCATCGGGCAGCCTGTGCCAACTAAGTTAAACAGTTAAAGTCCTTCCCGTGCCAATAATGCGGCGCCTATCTCCGATTCATTAGCCTTAGGCCACACGTCTAGGCCACACGTCTAGGTCAGACGTCTATAGCCACACGTCGATCTAGCCACACGTCTACTGAATGTATAACTAAATGTATATAGCGAAAGCTACATAAGGGGGCCAGTCCTCTGCATGGTAATTCGTGTGATTAAAGGTAGTGTTGAGTATTGGTATTTTCCGAAGTGCCCCCCGATATTTTGTGTAAGATAATGACAAACTGACTGTCAAATTCGAAAGAACATACAATTTTAATGACAGAATAAACTTTTTTTGATCAAAATCGGTAAAGAAACGGCTAAAATATCCATAAATATATTTGTATTCAAAATGTTCTTCACCGGCAATCACCGGCGATATTAGACTTTTTAGAAAAATTTCAAAAAAATGCTCGAAGACTACTTTGAAGGAAAAAAATCAGAATAGGTTTTTAAAAAGTCGTTGATGATATCTCTATTGAATCATTATTTTATCAAACATTAAATGCACAAGTTTGTATGAAAAAAAGGCTAAAACCAATGATTTTTTTTAAATAGCGCCCTCTTGAGTTGTAACGGCTCTTTTTGAATGAGACAGGGGTTATAACTATTACTTTGTACCGTAATGGTGCAGGTTTTTGTTACTAAAGTTAATTTTGACCAATACTCAACTATTCCTTTAACCTTCCCTTCTCCATTCTGTAAATGCCGAGCGCCTGGCTAGAATTAAGCAGAAGGTCGGGTTCGAACCCGGGACCCCCCGTGCATGAGGGGGACACTCTAACCGCTAAGCCACCATGCTCGGTGTGCCAACTAACATGTATAACTAGTTGTGTTATGAATTTCGCTATATATTATATAGTTCCATTTTGTTACAATAAAGAGAGCAAAACATTACTCTCTTACAAACGAAAACTGCATAACTCAATTATGCTGGTTCATTGCCTATCAAATTATAGGTTATTTATTGGTATTTTTATATAAAATTATTGACAAAACACAAATTTGGAAGAAATTGTAATTTTGTTTATTTCGCACAAGTGCCAGTCATAAATGTCTTGTTTCATAATTAATTTTTAGCAATTATTCCTCTCATTCTGCTCAGTATTCCGAAAAAGACTACTAGTTTTCTTTTCATTCAAAGCTAATAGTATTCGCGCAAATGTATAATATTTGTTAAACATCGTTCTCACTATTTATATTTCTCTAGGGTTGTACAGATCTAGAAATTTGAATCTGGTGGCACGGGGGCTTTACATTTCGAACACTTCAATCGTAAATATATTTTGAACGATAAGGAAATTCGATAAACCAAAACCTGTTCCATGCTTCGTTTTGGTATTATACAAATACAACAAGGTATGAGAGAACCATGCACGGGAGTTCTAAGTAGGTTTTGTGGATGTGTACAATGTTACTAGATCATATTAATTATGTTTTTTGTAATCGCTTTCTCCGGAACAAAAAAACATGCATAAACATGATCAATGTGTGAGAAACTTGCACATATGTTTGCATTTACACTAAATTCCCCCGTTAAAGAGATAGTTGAGTTTTGGTATAGAGGGCGCTACACAAAATATATTTTTGTGAGATAATGAAAAACTGAGTGTCAAATTTGAAAGAGCATAACATTTCAATGACAGAGTAAAATTTATTTGATCAAAATCGGTTCAGAAACGGCTGAAATATCCATGAACATTACCATTTGTAATAATTGTGGGGCCTCACAAATATTAGAGAATTTTGAACCAGCCGTTAACATTTCTTTTTAAATGCTTCCTCTTTTCAAAAAACTACAAAAGAGGTTTTTAAATAGTTGTTGATTATCTCTCTATCTAATCACTATTTCAACAGAACATCACATGCACAATGTTATATTTTAAATGGTTGAAACCAATGACTTTTTAGAGAGCGCCCTTTTGAGTTTTAACGACTCTTTTTTAATGATAACAGGCATTTTACTTAGTCGTTTGTAACTTTGTATTCCTTTCAAGCATGGAGGAGATATAATTAATAGTTTGTAATGTAATGGTGCAGGTGTTGGTTACTAAAATTCAGTTTGACCAAAACTGTACTCTCTTTACCAAAACTCAACTATCAGCGTCGTCATAATTATATTGAATATTGTTCCGGGTTCCGGGTTCTTTAATTAATGACAACCATCCTCTTTAGAACCCGCTCAAGCTACAAACATTATTATGTGAAGTAAGGCGGGATTATAATCATGATAATAAAACAGCACTGAAGCCACAATTAACTACTAGTACTTACTCAGCTTTGATGAAAACCGGATAGTTTTCCACACAACACAACCCAGTATAGTTTAACTGATACAGGTGAAGATATTACCATGAAAGATGCGCACGTGTTTAGTATATTGCTTCTTCATTCGATATTGAAAGCTCACACAATGATACATGATGCAACCTTCATCATGGTTAATAGTAATTTGAGGCCGGCCGGTATATATACGGGGCATTTGAAGATTGAAGTCCACGTTTGCTTTGTCTTCGTACTAGATAACAGCCACAACAACCTCTGAACCTCAAAATCGTACTAACCCAACGTCAAAGATGCAAGATAATAAGGCCGAGATATATCATACCAGCGGCGTAGCGTGGTTGGACTGATTGTGTGTGTGTTGGGGGGGGGGGGGGGGGGGGGGGGGGGAGGCACACAAATTATTAGGGGCACCCATTATGTATTTCTTCATTTCCCCCCCCCCTGTTTTGTCAAAATATTAGTGCCCCCCCCCCCCCCCCCCGTACCGACGCCACTGTATTATATAAAGAAACACGTATAGTGGTATATTCTATAGCTAGTATAAATACCAATATTTGAGAGACCCACAAAGTGTACATGCACTCTTTTTGTTAATCTATTGTGCATTCAGTGATCAGAAAGGAGTGGGAAGGGCGTGGCTGGCAACATGCCTGCTTTTTATGACTGACGTCTTCACCACAATAATCATATTCCGTTATCATTAATGTTATTAATTGTTTCGATTTGTTTGGTGCCTAATTTAAATCGGGCTTGTTATAATACTATAGTTTGTGTTTTGTTTATTTAATTTACAGCCTGCATTAAGCATATACCCCTCCCCCTTTCCCTCCCTTGGCCAGACCAATCAAACATTTAAGTTTATTTTATCTCTTTATATGAAATTATAGCATTATAACAAACCCAAATTCATTTTCGGATTAACGAACCCGATTTCATTTTAGGAATAGCGAACCTTCGGAATAACGAACCCTCGGAATAACGGACCTTCGGAATAACGAACCTTCGGAATAACGAACCCGATTTCATTTTAGGAATAACGAACCTTCGGAATAACGAACCTTCGGAATAACGAACCTTCGGAATAATGCAACAAATGTTCGGATTAACGAACCCTATTTCATTTTCGGATTAACGAACACTCAGGTATAGGAAATGTGTGTGTTCGGAATAACGAACCTTCGGAATAACGAACCTTCGGAATAACGAACCGCACCCATTTTATCAACCATTCGTAGCTTTTTTGCACAAATCAATAACGTTACTAGATCCCTTTAAGTTGTCAGAAGCCACATATTATGTTGTTTTTTCTAGTTTGGATCGACTGTGCAGCATAGTTATCCCTAAATGTCCTAGCCCGCTAGATGGCGACAAACACACTTCCAATCTTATGCACTTACACTTTTTTAAAAATATACATCATTTCAAATTCTTTTGAAATCGACTGGGCAGATCGAGAAAGTCTTACTCTGCATGATTATTGCAAATTAATTATTCCTGTTCATCATAATTACAAAAACTAGCCATTTGATTACTACATGCATAAATGGAAAGCATGTGTTGTATATGTTAATGTATTTATGTGACGAAATTAACCTGTACAAGGAAGTTTTTGTCAATACTTCAAAAAGAGTTATCGCTTTTTCTTTCAACCATATTTGAAGCATGCTATTGTGCAACTCATTCAACTATCGAAACTAACATGTATTATACATCTTCTTGCGTCTTATCATCCAAATGAGAACTTTTGATTTAATGCAGATCAAGTTTAATAATTATGATTTTATTTGTTTACATTCTGTGAATCATGTAAATGAAAAACAAGGTACTCAACAAAATAAACGCATGTCTGTTCTGTAAAATAAATGTTTAGATTTATTAATTTTAATTCATACAGTTTTACAAATTAGGCTATTAAAAACAAAAAACAAACTTACATATTAGTCGTCATTATAAGTTTGTTGCAATGTAAACTTCAGCCCGTACTATCCAAGATTTTTCACGGGGGAGGTGGGGGTGGAGGGGGGGGGGGGGGGTGTCCGTCGCCAATTTTGTTCGAGGCCGAGACCGAGACCACTGGTTTATTTGTGTAAGCGGGGGTCTTCAACAAGACCGATCGTTGCCCGAGACCACTGGTTTTGATGGCCGAGACCGATATAAAGTGGACCTTTCTGAATTTGGGGGTGCATCCAACGCACCCCCCCCCCCCCCCCCCGGCTACGGGCCTGAACTTTGGTATATTTTCTACAAATACAATTAATGTTACTCATAATTTTAAATAACCTGCACACACATTGTGTTATTGACAGTTGATTATGGAATGTTTATTAACAATGATATAATATAATTTAAAATTAGAAAATTAAGTAAATTTGTACATGTTTTGCTTGACATGTATCATAAATTAATACAATATCTTATAACACTAAGTACAAATCTAACATTGTTCAAAACAAAAGAATGGAAATATTATATACAAATTTAAATAACAAATACTAGGAGAATAATAAGTAGATACAGATTATTTATATAACAGTTATGACAAAATAAAATATAAGGATGAGTATTTATTTTCTCTATTATGTATATCATGTATAATTAGTCACTGTTAGTTTACCATGATTACAGATTATTTTGTAAATCAATATAATGAACCACAATTTAAATATATATCTGACTGAAAAAGAGCAAAGAAAATGGGATTCTAGCGGGATAAGAGCGCCGGTCTAGCAATCCGGAGGTCTCGGGTTCGAATCCCGTTGGAATCCCATTTTCTTTGCTCTTTTTCAGTCATATTATATTTCTGGTCAGTTTCTCTATATGTTTTAATTGAATATATATTTGTTGGAACGTTCAAAAACTACGCAACTATACCTGAGTCTGCCATGTTGTAAGACAGACATAAATAAAATCGGAATAGTTGTGAATTTTTTGTCATAAATGTAAATATTTCAAACAGAGGGATATAGACTAAAAATAACATTTACACATGTTTTATATAGTAGTAGTAGTAGTAGTAGTAGTAGTAGTAGTAGTAGTAGTAGTAGTAGTAGTAGTAGTAGTAGTAGTAGTAGTAGTAGTAGTAGTAGTAGCAGTAGCAGTAGCAGTAGCAGTAGCAGCAGCAGCAGCAGCAGCAGCAGCAGCAGCAGCAGTAGCAGTAGCAGTAGCAGTAGTAGTAGTAGGTAGTAGTAGCAGTAGTAGTAGTAGGTAGTAGTAGTAGTAGTAGTAGTAGTAGTAGTAGTAGTAGTAGTAGTAGTAGTAGTAGTAGTAGTAGTAGTGGTAGTAGTAGTAGTAGTAGTAGTAGCAGTAGTAGTAGTAGTAGTAGTAGTAGTAGCTATACAAAATGAAGAAGAAATAGTAGTACTAGTTGTTACTGTTGTCCTAATTATTTCCCAATAATATCCAGCAACAAGCTATATTGTTGTAATGTGAAGAGTGCCGATCAATCTTGACCATTTAGCCCCATGCTATGTCGCTTTAAGGCCACAGCAGCGATAAGAGCCGCGCCTTTCCCGCTGCCGTCTTCCGACAGCATGAAGTCGACCCTGACGTCGGGTACGAGCTTCTTGATCATGTGCTCCATCTGGCGCTTGAAGACCGGGTGCTTGCGGTACAGCGTCCCATCCACGCCGACGGTGATCTCACGATCGTGTCGCTTCTGCACGTGTCTGATCACTGCGGCGAGGCCCGATACCGCAAGGTTGGCGGCTCGCAAGGCCACCATACGGCACATGGTGCGGACAGCCTCGATGTCCTCAGCGGAAGGCTCAAGGTTGAAGTCGGTGAGGATCTGGTGGACGACTTTGCCGTCGATGGAGTGGTCGTTTTCGATGTCAGTCAGGAAACGCGTCTCGAACTTCCACTCCGTCTGCAGCTCGTCGGAAATCTTCCCCTCGAACAGAAGGCCCTCTGCAGCCATCTTGACCATCAACTGTCGGCTGACCTCCCCGAGGTACATCCCGGAGATCATCTTTTCATAGAGCTGTTTCCCGGCGTTGGGGCAAATTAAATCGACTGCCCTGTCTACATCGGTCCTGATGTCATCGAGGACTCCGTTGTCGCCGAACGATCCCCACTCCATGTTGATGATGGTCTCCTTGGCGTCTTGCGGGCCATCCCAAGTGCCTACATTCTTGACGTCTTCCATGTAGCACGCATTGGTGCCGGTTCCGAGGATGAGTCCGACGTACGTGTTCGGTTCGAGGTAGGCGCACGACATCAGCGTTCCCGTGGTGTCGTTCACCAGCGCGATGACGTCGATTCTCATTCCCTTCCTCATGCACGCATCCTTGAGGAGCTTCACCACGTCCTGCCCCTCAACTCCCTCGGCAGAAAACCCTTTCGTCCATCCTACAAGGGTTCCTGAAGCAAGCCCGTTCTGACGACAAGCGAAGGAGAAGGTGAAGCCGATGGAGAGACTATCCTCGTCGCTGGCCATATCTTCCTTGAAGTCGAGAAGGCAATCGGCGATGAAGTCGAAGAGCTTTTCCCCCGACCCTACCATCAACTCCTTGGGAATCTGGAACAGTTTGTTCTCCATACGGACGTCGTCTTCCAGGAGTTTGATGTGCAGGACGCGGAAGTTACTGCCCCCAAAGTCCACGGAGTAGTAGTCGCCTCGCTCCGTGCCGTCCGGGATGGAATCGACGTAGGTGGGCAACATCATCACGGTCGCCTCTTCTTGCGTGTCCTTGCCCAGACCGCGTTGCATCTCCGTTTCTAGTCGGCAACCTATATCTTTCATCGTATCCAGCGAAAGGTGGAACGGCTCCAGAAAGGCCTTGACTTCCGGAGTTACAAGTTCCAGCATGGTTGGTTTGGGGGATTGGCGACCTATGCGTTGAGTGTAACAACAAGATGGCCCTTTTTCGCGCAGTGATGACACTTCCCTCTGCGCCCTCGTTCAGATTGGATTCCTTCTGGAGTCGTACGTAGTATTTTGCCTGTGAAAGAAGAAAAAAATAGTTGGGAGTTAGTGACATAAATAATCAAAACATTACCAAGAACGTCGTTGTATTACTACTGAGAATGTGCCAAATAACTGCAACCCGAAACGTGTCTCCAATAACATGGCAATCTTGTCTATCGGGCATTGAAACATTTGATTAGCTTAAAGGACCTAAAGATTAATACAACGTACTTTGACACTTATTCCATGCATAGTTGATGACTTTAAACATATGTCTGCCGGAAAAAAAAATCCATGAAAATAAACACAGTAGTGATTTAAGACTAATTTTCTAATGCCAAATCTCACTTAGCAGCCAGTTTACACCCCACCCACATTTAGGGTCCGGAATCGGCAGCGTGAATGGCGTATGATTGACAATTAATTGGCATACGTCATGACGCGTCATCTACAGAATTTAGTTCATTAGTCCGTTCTTTAGATGACGTCACATTTTGGCGATTTAAAAGGGGCGTTACCAGGAGAATTAGATATTTACTAATTACCCCAAAATTGATTGATTTCATGAGAAATGACTGCCAAAATCTTTTTCTTGGGGAAAAATTACGTATAGAGAGCCGAAGTGTGAAAATTAGGCAATCTAGACGCTGTAGTTCCTTTAAAGCCAAAAAGCAGCATTGGCAAATTTCCGGAAAGCAACTCTATTGGCCAAATTAATTGAACAACATATTTGAAATAGCATAACAGAAGATTAATGGTAAAATCTGAACCATATAAGATCGTTAAATCGTAAAAATGATAAAGTAAGTTGTTTGCGCTCCGCTGAGATTGAACCCAAATTTCACAGCTTGTTCCGCCCGTCTTCGCCGAGTTGGGTACCCGTGGATGCACGTCGTTCGAATTCGCGCGCGGCGAGGTTTGCACGTGGTGCATTTGCGGATGAATTGAACCTTTAGTAATAAGCGTTTTTGAATTTCGAAAATGTTATTCCTAAAATAATCAATATCCAAGCAATTTTGTCCAACTGTTTACATTAACAGATAAGTAATTATACTTTCTTTCACATGACCGGTGATAAAAGCGTATATTTCATTTTCATTGTGTGTGTGGCGTTTCCCCCGATACCATGAATACTTTTTTATAAAATGGGTAGAAGAATCCCTGCATTCTGATTGGTCAATTAGCATGTAAAAGTTTTGTACTGATGCATGGCTCACTTTAGTTTTATTTTCACATTTTTTTGCGCTCATTTTATAAAACAAATGTTGCACAGTCATATTTCGTGGATCGGAAATTTTTTTTTTTTTAATATTTTTAAATTGATATACAAAAATTGTTTATCATTTAAAAAAAAAGAATTATATCATTATTTTTTTATTTTTTTTTATTTTAAATTGTTTTAAAATAATTTACATCATTTAAAAAATAAAAAAAATTAAATGTGAAAATCTAAATTTTCTCCAGTCATGCGTCGGTAAATTAGCCATGGGTCGGTACTTTTGCAGCCATGGGTCGGTACTTTTGAAGCCATGGGTCGGTACTTTTGAAGCCATGGGTCGGTAAATTTAGCCAATTTAGCCATTACTGGGAAAAAGTCTGATTTTCACATTTGTTCGCGCCCATTTTATAAAACAAATGCTGCACAGGCATGAGTGGATCGGTAAGAATTGTATGCACTCTTTTAACTTTGGAAATGGTCTAAAACCCACTCGCTACGCTCGTGGGTTTAAACCATTCCAAAGTTAAACTCGTGCATCCAATTCTTACCGATCCACTCATGCCTGTGCATCATTTGTATAAAGATTTAATCCATATATAGCATGCAGGAACCTGTTGGGCCCAGTCTACTTGAATTGCGAAATCTAGCAACTGCAAATAAAGTTGCGCAAATATTGATCTTTAAAATAGTGCTCCCACGGAGTATGTGACCCTGATTTTAAATAAACGTATGTACCATACCGTATCCTAATTTCGGGTCACGTTTTGTTTATCCCACCACAAGTTCAACCCGCTTGCATGGGCTTGTTGGGGTCAGTAACGAAGCTACATGGGACAAATGGGGCATATGTGTGCCCCCCCCCCCCCCCACCCCGAAATAAATGACAACAAATAATATAACTTTAGACATACATATTGAGTGCCCCCGATAATCTGCGTGCCCTCGTCATGCTCGTGTCCAACCACGTGTCCGACCACGCTACACCACTAGTTGAGGTGGTACCAATCATAGGGCAGCCTGTGCCAACTAACATGTATTTTTACCTAATTCAGTAAGTGTGTTATGAATTTCGCTATAATTAATTTACAATAAAGAGAGCAAAACAACCGCACCAGTGGCGTAGTAAGGGGGGGGGGGGGGGGGACTCCTGGGCCCGAGGACCATCTGCACCCTCCCTTTTATAAGGTCAAGCATTTTTGTTTCCTGCGTACTTGCTTGCTTGTCAGACGGTATATTTAGTTATTTGGGAGATTTTAATACCTAAACATAACCCAATTTCCCAAGTACCCACATTTCGAACATTATGCTGCTAAAATAGCCAATTTCTAAGCAATTTTTGACCAACTTTTTAATCAATCTTGTTTATAAAAAAAAGCGTATAATAAAATATTTTTCATTGTGTGTGGGGCTTTTCCACATACTGCTATTTGGATTTATAATCTTAATGTAATAATATCTTAATAAAATAATCTGATAAATTTCCTTGAATACTCCTTTTGAATCCATGCACAGCGTGCAATTTTACCACAGTACGACATAATAACTACTTGGAGACACAACCAACAATTACTGCAAAATAAGGATGCGCAAATATTGGTCTTTGAATAACGCTTCCACGTAGTATATGGCCCTGAAGGGTTTGTAGATATTTTATCTATAATTTTATCGTAATTTCGGGTCACGTATTTATCCCACCACAAGTTCAACTCACTTGTATGGGATTTGGGGTCAGTGACGTAGCTACAGGGGGTACAGGGGTCACGGGGGAACATAATAAAGACATACATAATTGAGTGCCCCCCCCCCCCCCTCCCTCTCCCCCAATAATCTGCTTGCCCCCATCAGTCCAACCACACTACACCACTGGTTGGGGTGGTACGAATCATCGGGCAGCCTGTGCCAACTAAGTTAAACAGTTAAAGTCCTTCCCGTGCCAATAATGCGGCGCCTATCTCCGATTCATTAGCCTTAGGCCACACGTCTAGGCCACACGTCTAGGTCAGACGTCTATAGCCACACGTCGATCTAGCCACACGTCTACTAAATGTATAACTAAATGTATATAGCGAAAGCTACATAAGGGGGCCAGTCCTCTGCATGGTAACTCGTGTGATTAAAGGTAGTGTTGAGTATTGGTATTTCCCGAAGTGCCCCCCGATATTTTTTGTGAGATAATGACAAACTGACTGTCAAATTCGAAAGAACATACAATTTTAATGACAGAATAAACTTTATTTGATCAAAATCGGTAAAGAAACGACTAAAATATCCATAAATATATTTGTATTCAAAATGTTCTTCACAGGCAATCACCGGCGATATTTAGACTTTTTAGAAAAATTTCAAAAAAATACTCGAAGACTACTTTGAAGGATAAAAATCAGAATAGGTTTTTAAAAAGTCGTTGATGATATCTATATTGAATCATTATTTTATCAAACATTAAATGCACAATTTTGTATAAAAAAAGGCTAAAACCAATGATTTTTTTAAATAGAGCCCTCTTGAGTTGTAACGGCTCTTTTTGAATGATAACAGGGGTTATAACTATTACTTTGTACCGTAATGGTGCAGGTTTTTGTTACTAAAGTTAATTTTGACCAATACTCAACTATTCCTTTAACTTTCCCTTCTCCATTCTGTAAATGCCGAGCGCCTGGCTAGAATTAAGCAGAAGGTCGGGTTCGAACCCGGGACCCCCCATGCATGAGGCGGACACTCTAACCGCTAAGCCACCATGCTCGGTGTGCCAACTAACATGTATAACTAGTTGTGTTATGAATTTCGCTATATATTATATAGTTCCATTTTGTTACAACAAAGAGAGCAAAATATTACTCTCTTACAAACGAAAACTGCATAACTCAATTATGCTGGTTCATTGCCTATCAAATTATAGGTTATTTATTGGTATTTTGGAAGAAATTGTAATTTTGTTTATTTCGCACAAGTGACAGTCATAAATGTCTTGTTTCATAATTAATTTTTAGCAATTATTCCTCTCATTCTGCTCAGTATTCCGAAAAAGACTACTAGTTTTCTTTTCATTCAAAGCTAATAGTATTCGCGCAAATGTATAATATTTGTTAAACATCGTTCTCACTATTTATATTTCTCTAGGGTTTTACAGATCTAGAAATTTGAATCTGGTGGCACGGGGGCTTTACATTTCGAACACTTCAATCGTAAATATATTTTGAACGATAAGGAAATTCGATAAACCAAAACCTGTTCCATGCTTCGTTTTGGTATTATACGAATACAACAAGGTATAAGAGAACCATGCACGGGAGTTCTAAGTAGGTTTTGTGGATTTGTACAATGTTACTAGATCATATTAATTATGTTTTTTGTAATCGCTTTCTCCGGAACAAAATAACATGCATAAACATGATCAATGTGTAAGAAACTTGCACATATGTTTGCATTTACACTAAATTCCCCCGTTAAAGGGATAGTTGAGTTTTGGTATAGAGGGCGCTACACAAAATATTGTTTTGTGAGATAATGAAAAACTGAGTGTCAAATTTGAAAGAGCATAACATTTTAATGACAGAATAAAATTTATTTGATCAAAATCGGTTCAGAAATGGCTGAAATATCCATGAACATTACCATTTGTAATAATTGTGGGGCCTCACAAATATTAGAGAATTTTGAACCAGCCGTTAACATTTTTTTTTTAAATACTTCCTCTTTAAAAAAAATAACAAAAGAGGTTTTTAAATAGTTGTTGATTATCTCTCTATCTAATCACTATTTCAACAGAACATCACATGCACAATGTTATATTTTAAATGGTTGAAACCAATGACTTTTTAGAGAGCGCCCTTTTGAGTTTTAACGACTCTTTTTTAATGATAATAGGCATTTTACTTAGTCGTTTGTAACTTTGTATTCCTTTCAAGCATGGAGGAGTTATAATTAATAGTTTGTAATGTAATGGTGCAGGTGTTGGTTACTAAAATTCAGTTTGACCAAAACTGTACTCTCTTTACCAAAACTCAACTATCAGCGTCGTCATAATTATATTGAATATTGTTCCGGGTTCCGGGTTCTTTAATTAATGACAACCATCCTCTTTAGAACCCGCTCAAGTTACAAACATTATTATGTGAAGTAAGGCGGGATTATAATCATGATAATAAAACAGCACTGAAGCCACAATTAACTACTAGTACTTACTCAGCTTTGATGAAAACCGGATAGTTTTCCACACAACACAACCCAGTATAGTTTAACTGATACAGGTGAAGATATTACCATGAAAGATGCGCACGTGTTTAGTATATTGCTTCTTCATTCGATATTGAAAGCTCACACAATGATACATGATGCAACCTTCATCATGGTTAATAGTAATTTGAGGCCGGCCGGTATATACGGGGCATTTGAAGATTGAAGTCCACGTTTGCTTTGTCTAGTTCGTACTAGATAACAGCCACAACAACCTCTGAACCTCAAAATCGTACTAACCCAACGTCAAAGATGCAAGATAATAAGGCCGAGATATATCATACCAGCGGCGTAGCGTGGTTGGACTGATTGTGTGTGTGTTGGGGGGGGGGGGGGGGGGGGGGGGGGGGAGGCACACAAATTATTAGTGGCACCCATTATGTATTTCTTCATTTCCCCCCCCCCTCCCCTTGTTTTGTCAAAATATTGGTGCCCCCCCCCCCCGTACCGACGCCACTGTATTACATAAAGAAACACGTAATAGTGGTATATTCTATAACTAGTATAAATACCAATATTTGAGAGACCCACAAAGTGTAACATGCACTCTTTTTGTTAATCTATTGTGCATTCAGTGATCAGAAAGGAGTGGGAAGGGCGTGGCTGGCAACATGCCTGCTTTTTATGACTGGCGTCTTCACCACAATAATCATATTCCGTTATCATTAATGTTATTAATTGTTTCGATTTGTTTGGTGCCTAATGTAATCTCTAAGCGCTGTATTTCCCGGTAATCAGATTGTTCAGTCACATAACTATGAGTCACTATATACTGTATAGCTTTGATAACTCCTTGAATATACGATGTTAAAAAGTATGTAATGTTTATTTTGTACATTTAAAATAAGGGACGAATCTAAACCAAACAAAAATGGTACAAACTAATATGTCAGGTAAATAGCATAATAAGTGGCGTGAGCCCCTCATTCAATCAATATCAAGCCTTGCAGGGCGATATTATAATTCGTGAATTTGTTATATTGTGGTCATGTATATTAGTCAAAGTCACCTAGCTGATTCAGTCAAATGGCATAATGAAGATAGCCATAATAGCCGGGGCACATATTATTGCCGGGGGAGGTGTTGTCTACAGCCCCAATATAATTTTCCTCTTTTCATCTGAATTATCATAAGTATTTGCTATTTTCAACTAATAGTTGTTCTATAGTTTCCTGTTTCCATTATTTGAATGTGATAAGTTAATAATTGGTATTGTTTGGCGGGAAATGATTCGTTACAACTCATAAATACTATGTAAATACTATAAAGTCGCCCAAATAGTGTATGAATATTCTTCTGTCGGGGGGGGGGGGGGGGGGGGGGGGGCTGGAGTCTAAACTATCCTACGCACCCCTCCCCTATAACCACCAACCCAGTGTCGTAGTGTGGTCTGACGTTTTCTGACTGTGTATTTTATTTGAGGAGGCGGTAGCACGGGGGTTGCCCCCACCACCTCCTCGATCGTATGCATTATATGAATTGTATTTTTGATTGACAATTTAAAATAGCATGTACAGTACCACTATAATTCAATTTGTATAATTTATAAAATGCTGTTGTGACTCATTCATTGTAAAAAAATAATAACAATAATAACAAAAAATAAAAAGTTAAACTTGAAAATGATCGTTCCAGTATCCCCCTTTTCTCTATCTCTTTCTCTCCGGTCACTCTTATAAATATACCATTTTATAGATTGTGCGTCCATATATATAACAAGGTACGCCACTGCACGGCCTATCTACATATTTACTGTTTGATTTCAAATATTTACATTTTATTCTTCCTAGGAATATTGCATCCCGTGATTAAACTGACCTATATACTCTTCGATGAACATGAATGAACTCATTTTTTGCTTTTAAAGGGATCTAGTAACTTTGTTGACATGTGCAAAAATTGATGAGTGGTTGATGCAATGTATATTGTTGTTATCTGATATGTCCACTGGGTGTTGTGTGGAAATTTCAAGTTAAATGGACGTTATATGGCCGAGTAATGAGCAAAAATGCAAAGTGATATTCACTAACTCATTGCACTCACTTTGTACACGGTTTTCGCGGTCCAGTGGATAATTTAACATCTGAACACTTCAATCGTAAATATCTTTTTAACGAAAGGGTAATGTGAAAAACCGAAACCTGTCCGATGCTGTTATTGCTAATACGAATACATCAAGGTATGAGGGAACCGCTAGAATGCCAATTGGATTTTGACTTTGAGGATTTGGACAATGTTACGAAGTCCCTTAAGGTCAACGTTCACCTGTGTGTTAATATTTGTATTGGTATTGGTATTATTTGCTGTGTGTAGATAATCTTAACTGCGCCCTGAGCATCTAGCAAAATATGAAATTGGCGAAATTGTTGCTCGATTAGTCAGAAGCTATATAAACCGGGCACTAACCCAGGGATAATTCAATCAACTTTTCTAAAGAAAGTGCTCGGGATCACACGAAGTGATGCAGTTTTTTTTTATTAATTGAATTCAAACATACAGGAAAATGACTAGAAATATTTTAAATGATATTTTAAACGAACCCGAGATCTCCGGATTGCTAGACCGGTGCTCAACCATTGAGCCACAAAGACCCTTGAACGGGGACGTTCCCATGAAACCCTTTTCATTGCTCGATTAGTAATGCTCTATTGATATGTTAGAACCTCTATGTCTACTGATTCTTGTTGATATTGACAATGTTACTAGATCCCTATAAATGTTTGATAACGAGTCAAGCACAAAGATTATTTAAAATCTTAGATTGACATATTACTTTACGACAGGCTATAATAACACAACAAAAGTCAACAGATAAAACATACTTCCCTTTTGGCTAGTATACCAAGAAAGAGAAACTCAAACACTGACGCAACCAAAAGGGGAAATTGCGCCTCGTAATTAGTTCGTTCAACCCACCAACCCAGCCTCCCGCTTTACCCAATGGGGTAAATAACAAATAGGCAATGGTAAATTTCATTAAAATTCAAAAGAATACACTTTTTGGTATTAAAGTGTCTGCATAATCCTTATTTTGAGGCCGAGTAGTATGGTGTTCATGAATGGGTCAATTGTGTCATTGCTATAAGCCACATGTGACTATAGGGCGGCCCTGCCTAACTCATACTCGTCAGAGGCCTCGACCCTGCAGGTAGTAAGTGGGCAGTCGCCCTCCCCCCCCCCCCCCCCCCCCCCCCCAATGAAAATAGTGGGGGGCAAACATATTGTTTCGCCCCTTTTATTGGGGGGGGGGGGGGCAATAAAAGGGGAAAAACTTATTTATCAATAACTAACCTTCGAAATAGCTGTGTTCGCCTATGTACGTAATTTCCCAAACGCACACAGAAACAATGAGGGATAGTGAATTAAAACATAATTCAACAAAAAGGTTTAAAAGGCACACATTTATTTCGGAACAATCGACAATGGGATTAATAATCACATTATGTCAACAGCTCATTACTGTGACTTGGAGAAGTTAGTCTGCATTTTATCGTAGATTCAGTAAAATTATCATGTGTATAATACAAGCTTTAGAGTCATTTACCTAATACTAGAATATAGATCGAAATGAAATCGATTCTAACTTTCGATGAATGATAACGTGTTTTTCATTTTGTAGTTAACGAAATCGCTTTGGGACAAAGGAAATATTATATAACTTCCTAGGCGCGCAATATAGGAAAGGATTTCCACAAAAGGAAGGTTTTCCGTAACCACAATAATAGAAAGGTTTCAGATAACCAATTGCCTACAAAGCGGGTGTATCACCATCTAGTACCACATATTCAGTCTATGGAAATTGTAAAATCTCTTATGTAACGAGTTAATGTTACTAATTTGAAGTTCCCTACAGATTGATGAACTAGAAGTTTGAAAGCAAATGCATTGTTTGTTAATTGATACATTTATGTTGGAGTTGCTGGCAATATAGACGTTAGTTGGTTTCCATTCAACTCACCTATATCCAGTGCATGTCATTTCAACCTTATTCGATATCCTGACTTACAAGACAATTTGGAATATTTGGCGGATATAAAATGGAAAGGACAAGGACTTTCAAACTTATTTTGTTTCTTGCAGTTTTTGCAGCGACAAATGTCTTGTCTCAAATAATCGATGATGCATCACACGAGACGGTGAGTGTCATCAGCGGGGAGAGTGTTGTACTAGCGTGCCGAGCCGGACCAAACAACATTTACCCCGTCTACTGGGCGTCTGTCCGATTCCATCGCTTCATCAGCAGGAATGACCAACTCTACTACTACAACGATGACGACACTTACCATGAAAACTTCTATGTGGAGGTCGATGAGGAGGAACAGATCTACTACTTGTACATTGACGTCGCCACAGAAGAGGTGGCGGGGGACTACGAGTGCCTGAAATTTACGTGGCTGACCAGACGCATCCTCTGGTACGGTGAACTGGTTGTGCAGCCATACGGGACAGAGGTGCCTCCAAAAGGAATGACGGCGCCGACGCCGCCCGTCTGTTCGGCAGCCGTCATCCCCCACATGCTGAACATGATCAACACGAATGCGGTCGAGATGGAAGTCAGCTGCAGGTGGTCGACCATGGATCACCCTGATGTCCGACCGGCGATGTACTGCAACGGTACAGAGGTCATGAGCAAGTACTTCGTTGGTGACATGGTGATATCCAGAGTGATGATGCCCAACGTCTCCAACTGCGCGAACTTCACCTGCATCCTGACGGGCAAGAGACAGGGTGAGGACTACAGAGAAGAGTGCACAACGCTACAGGAACAGGGACAACTGGCCGACCTGCGATCCTCGAGCATTCGTGTCGACCCAATGTACAGCGTTGTCCAAGTCGGCATGGATGTCATGTTTCTTTGCGTGATCGGCAAGGACGTTTCTACCACGGGGTCGTTTTCGTGGAATATAACATCAAGGACAATGAACGCTGAAATTATGGACGATAACATCGAGATAACGTCTGGAGATCGTGTGAGTTCGCTTGTTTTAAGAGATGTAGCAGTACCGACGATTGAACCGATCCATGTTCGCTGCATCTTCTCCAGGACAAACGAAACGCGATCTGTGTTTTCTGAAGCGTTGCTTACGGTTGTCGCGCGAGTCTCTGAAGAGGGTGGTCCTCTCCCAACAAAGCCAACAACGTCGTACCAGGGAAAGGCCATAGCTGTATTGAGCACTGCTGTAGTGTTGCTTATCTTTATGCTGGTCTGTATCTTAGCTTCATGCGCGAGGAGGAGATCTGCCAATCGCAAGTCTGTCGACAACGACGAGAACAACAGCGCCAACAATCACGACAACCCGATGACTTCTCTGTACGTGAGCATGAAAGCAATGGTCACAAAACAAGGCCCGTCCAATGGCAAGAGAGGTAGGCCCGAGCTGAAACTGCCAGACGAAATAGTTCCTCCATGCAAGACAACAGAAGCATGCAAGACTGCGCCTTCCCCTCGCCCTAGTCCGAAACCCAAGCGGAACGCGCCTTCATCATCCACATCGGGGGTCAATGATCCACAGTTTAGCAAGGACGGGTACCTGATGCCGGGGGCAAGTGGGGCCGGTGGGGCGTACGTTGCCCTAAGGAGTGGCGCCGCCCGACGGAAGGGGGAGGAAGTCTACTCCTACTCCTCTACCGATGTCATGGTAGGCAGCAGGGAACTGATTGGGTCCAGGGGGTCTTCCCTAGAGGGGATGATAGATGTGAACGGGTACCTTGTTCCAGAGGGAGGCGATTCAACGGATCAACTCTACGTGTACGCAACGAGTGACTTCTCAAATGGGCCTACTTCAGACAACGTCCGTCACATGTCGCGTAGTTGTCATGACCTATATAATAGTACTTATGGGAGTTAAAGGGATCAAGTTACTTTGTTGACAAGTGCAAAAACTGACAAAGGGTTGATAAAATGTGTACTTATGTGATATGTCCAATGAGTGATGTGTAAAAATTCCATTGTAAATTATTGTCATATAGCCGAGGAATTAGCAAAAAATGATAATTTATAACTCATTACACTCACCTTGTACACAGTTGAAATCCTCCCATTGAGAATTACAGGCCAAACACAATAATTTATAACAAAAGAGAAATTTGGAAACCGAAACCTATTCCATGCTTCTATTAATAATAACAACAAAGTATGTGATATCGGCTGAATAAAAGTTCTAAGTAAGTTTTGTGGATTTTAACAATACTAGATCCCTTTAAATGAAATCCTCAGCATTATGTGTTACGGCTCTCATTGGAAAGAATGTTACAATGGATCTCAATCGTGGTCGGTAAAAGTCGTATCTAGGGGATCTCATTAGGTCGATAGAATTGCAGATGTGAATGCCTAACTTGCTGTAGAAGAGGATCAAAATTAAATAATTGAAATAATTATTTTTTAGCAATGAGTGACTCTTCAAGTAAACCCAACCAAAATATATGTTGCATTTTCGTTGTCAGTCACTACATGTATTTTATTTACGATTACAAACAAATGCAGAACATACCAACATGCTCATGTCTAATTCTAATTCAAGGGGTTTCAAACCACAATTATAGCGAAATAGTTTTGAAATACATTAACCACATTGGGAAAGAATCCTAACTTAATCAGGGAGATTTTCATATTTTGTATACAATTATCAGGATGGGGAACGATCTGTAACTGTTCAGGGGGGTGTTTCACAAAGATCCTCAGTTGAACTTAACTCTAAGTTTGACTTAAAAAGTGTGGAAAGCCATTTGTAGCCTTGGAATAAAATATATTCAAAAGCAAAACTGCAAGTATTTTCGACTTTTCATAAATTTTACATCAAGCTTATGAAATCTCCTTGATAATAGAAAATATATATGATTTGAATCAACATTTTATGCCTTTTAAAATCAATTTTACAAAATTGTTTCATAGAAACTAATGGCTTTCCATAGTTACTAAGTCCAACTTAGAGTTAAGTTCCAACTTAGGATCTTTGTGAAACACCCCCCAGGGATACTCCTGCAGAATTAGAGAAACGTGGCAGTTCTTTAAATTATGTATATGAATTGTTTAATTCAAATTTGAATGAATAGTTCACATCTAAAATTTTCTTTAAAAAAAAGATGTATGTTCGTGATTTACAGTTACTTTTACATATTATTATAACATGTGTATGATGTATGATACATACCAGATTAATATCATAAATTATAGGGATATGGTTTTGGTAGGACACAATACAGTGTTTTCATATGTTATGGTTGATGGTCATAATTGACCCAAACAACATGTAGAAATATAATATACTGATTTGTTAAGTGTTCATGATCATAATCTGAATGTACACATGAATCAAAACTTGGAAATTACCCTAATATTGGACAAGATGATCAATTTCAAATTGAAAGTTAAAGAAAAAATATCAATTGTTTCACTTGAACTGACATTCCCCCTAAAACAAAAAGTATATGTTTAAACTTTTCATACTGTTATCTTGAAACATTAAGTTTTATTTTATACCAGCGTTGTCATTATAATGTGCAAATGTTATTAATGAAATTAATACACAACACAACCAATATACACCAGTGGCAAAATATTTACATGTACATGTCTAATTAACAACATCATATGTTTTTATTTCATAGAAATCACATACATATCATGCAGAGTAGTACTTGAAGTTCAATAAATACATTTTACATGATCAATTTCTGTAAATACAGGAAGCTAAAATGCCCATCAAAAATGTGTTTTTAATATAGTTGAAGTCAGAATACAATACAAAACAAAATAACACATGCAAGATACTAGAGATTCCTAGAGCTAAAATAGTTATTCCGATAGTTTCTACCCCTAACAAGTTGTTTTAACAATCCATAAAAATAAATAGTTACACAAGTATAACACAACTCATAGACTGTAAGATAAATAACATAATTGAGAAAGTTACTAAAAGCAAGAACACTGTCCCAACAAATTGATTAACATTGTTGGAATAGTATGAGCAAAATATTTAGATGGCAAAATCTGAACCAAAAGTTGTTTCATTAAGAACAAAATAAGCCCATAGTTCCATGCCAAAATGAATGGGCCACTGACTTTATAATTTGTACTGCTAAATGAGTCAACATGGTTTTGATCAACTCTTTGTGTGCACAAATGAGGTATAATAATACTAAGAGTGTCATATTTATAACATGCATATGATATTTATGTCTCTAAGCGCTGTAACAAAGAGAAAATAAAAGGAAAGTTCAGCATACTAATAGTATATCATATAATGATGATCCTTTGCATATGTTTGTCATAATATCAGCATACTATATCATATAATGATGATCCTAAATGCATATTTTTGTCATAATATGCTTTCAAATTCTAAATAATGAAACATACTATACACATTTGTCCAGATATTTCTACAACTATCATGATGATTTCCCTCTATTTTCAGCAGATATGCTATATACCATTTGGTCAGATATGGTCTCCCCTTGGCCTCGTTGCAGAAAGAGTTGCAATCAATTGTAAAGTTGCAATCAATTGTAAAGTTGCAATCGATTGTAAAGTTACAATCGATTGTAAAGTTGCAATCGATTGTAAAGTTGCAATCGATTGTAAAGTTGCAATCGATTGTAAAGTTGCAATCGATTGTAAAGTTGCAATCGATTGTAAAGCTGCAATCGATTGTAAAGTTGCAATCAATTGTAAAGTTGCAATTAATTGCCAGTCGGAAAATTGCATTTCTTTTTGCAATGGTGCCCAGATCTTACTAGTTTGTCACAAAATCATTAATATAATGATTTCTGCAACTGTGTATATTTGCTAAGCAAGCTGCAGCCTCAGTTTCTGAGGAAATCGTTATACAAATTGATTTATTTATAAGGATCTATGTATGAGTGACCAAATTGTGTTTTTTCTTCTTCATTATTAAAATAATTAACATGTATTTTAATGAACAACATCTATAGACGTACAATATGTTCATACACCTATTGCAATAAACCTTGATTCTCAATCAATGTATCTTGAAGCTGTAGTTACCATTAATGTAAATCATGCAGGTGGATAGCTAAGGGGGTCATTCACCATGCACCCCTCAAACAATCCCTGAGAGGATGGAAATGCTCCCTCTCCCCCCCCCCCCCCCCCTGCCCCCCCCCCCCTTTCTACCCTACAGGAAACCTTGTCCCCTCCAGTGGGGTAGCCAGGAACTCTGCATGGGGGGCTCCAACCTACGAGCGCATAAGCACCAGCCTTTTTGGGTGGGGTCCAGGGGGCGCAGGGGGTGGAGCCCCAGGAAGCTTTTGGATTTTAGCTTATAAAATCCTTCAAGACCGATTGATTTTTCTATAACATACATGTATATTCTCCATAGACCCCAGCCCAGGTACTTTTGGGACCAGTCCTGAATGGATTAATTAAAGCCCCCAAATCAAAACTACCAGCTAAAAAGGAAGAAAGCAAGCAAAAACAAAATTGCTGGGCCTGAGGGGGGGGGGGGGGGGGGGGGGGTTGGCTTAGTTCCAGGAGCCCCCTCGCAACACCACTGGTCCCCTCCCCTACTGCAATCATAAAGTCTACATATCAAGTCCTTGCCACCAATGACAGTACAATATTGACTTATATCTACAAGGGTATTGGATACTGATAACATGTGTGTCCTTCCCACTTCCTAGCTAATCACGCACATTATGTAATCAAAGGAAGACTCATTCTGTACAGTTAAAATAAATTAAATGGGATCTGTTTCATTAACAGTACAGGTGAATACATTGAATCGAGTTGTTTGATATTGTGTATTTCCTATTGCTTTCTTTAGTTATTGTTTGTATGTTCAATATCCTTTTTTTTGTGCTAATTCAACAAATGCGTTCACAGACAAAACACATAACTACTGATACACCATTTGGGGAATGCATTATGTCAAAGTACTTACACAAATTAATACATTCATGTACGACTTTGTGAATTTGACAAAATCCAGTCTAAACTACCAACATGCCATGCCTGATAACCTGGTGACAAACTAGTAATTAATCCGTTCCCTACTAGATTTGTTTACAGTTGATACAGGGCCCATCAGATCCCCATAGGCAATGGGTTAACCTGTTCCTTGAAAATAATGATTCAATACTTGTAATGTACCTTGCATATATATATGAACTGCTGCTAGGTCAGTCATAATGTAGGCAAGCTTTTAGGGTGCCAAGAACAACATAATAACAAATGAGACATTATAGGTGGTGATCAAGCAACTACATTTTCCAATTTTACCAAACAATGAAAGAATGTCAAACCTGACCCCAAAAATTGTGCCTCTATCTTGCAGAGCAGACAGTTTTCAAATCGGTGGTGTGTACACCACATCCCTTTCATCACTGATAATCCGTCATTGAGAACTCTGTTATTGAGAATCAGTTGAGAACTTTTCTTGCGGCCATTGGTTGCGACCAGTGGTTTATCTGGGACACGAGGCCTGTCTGCCGCCATCTACAGGCAGGATTGCACCAGTGATGAAGGAAGCTGCGTCGGAGGCTAGGAATGCGATGGTCTCTGCAATCTCCCTGGGTTCCCCTACTCGCCCAAGGGCATGCGTCGTCTTACTTCGTTCAAGGAACTGCAGGGTGTATAAAATATATGGGTGACAAAATTACTTTTTTTTCCCAATTGTTATACAGATTAGCACAATACATTTGATCCAGGTAATGTAATATAGTATGAAATATTGTAACATAAAACCATCGCAGTAAACATCAATCAATGCTATAATTTAATACCACCATGTTAAAGGGATAGTTGAGTTTTGGTATAGAGGGCGCTACACAAATTATTTTTTTGTGAGATAATGAAAAACTGAGTGTCGAATTGGAAAGATCATACAATTTTAATGACAGAATAAACTTTATTTGATCACAATCGGTTCAGAAATGGCTGAAATATCCATAAATATAACCATTTGTAATAATTGTGGGACCCCACAATTATTCGATAATTTTGAACCAGCCGTTTAAAAAAATGTAAAAATGCTTCCTCTTTTCAAAAATTTTCAAAAAGGTTTTTAAATAGTTGTTGATTATCTCTCTATCTAATCACTATTTCAACAAAACATCACATGCACAATATTTTATTTTCAACGGAAACCAATTAATTAGAGAGCGCCCTCTTTGAGTTTTAATGGTTCTTTTTTTAATGATAACAGGCTTTTTACTTAGTCATTTGTAATTTTGTATTCCTTTCGAGCATGGTGGAGTTATTACTTTTAGTTTGTAATGTAATGGTGCAGGTTTTGGTTACTAAAATCAAGTTTGACCAAAACTGTACACTCTTTACCAAAACTCAACTCTCCCTTTAATCTTTCAGTGGCATAGCCAAGAGGAAAAGGAGACATTTTACCCAGCCCCTTCTCAACATTAGAACATCAGAACTTGATTGTAAAATAAAACCCTATATGTATTGCTTAATGGAGGCTGTAGCCTCTGGAAATCAATAATATTCATATATGCGATCTAGGGGCAGCCATCTTAGATGTCAGGGTGTTGCCTATATGGCACATGCAAATGAGTACTGAAATGGCTGAAATATCCATAAATATAACCATTTGTAATAATTGTGGGACCCCACAATTATTCGATAATTTTGAACCAGCCGTTTAAAAAAATGTAAAAATGCTTCCTCTTTTCAAAAATTTTCAAAAAGGTTTTTAAATAGTTGTTGATTATCTCTCTATCTAATCACTATTTCAACAAAACATCACATGCACAATATTTTATTTTCAACGGAAACCAATTAATTAGAGAGCGCCCTCTTTGAGTTTTAATGGTTCTTTTTTTAATGATAACAGGCTTTTTACTTAGTCATTTGTAATTTTGTATTCCTTTCGAGCATGGTGGAGTTATTACTTTTAGTTTGTAATGTAATGGTGCAGGTTTTGGTTACTAAAATCAAGTTTGACCAAAACTGTACACTCTTTACCAAAACTCAACTCTCCCTTTAATCTTTCAGTGGCATAGCCAAGAGGAAAAGGAGACATTTTACCCAGCCCCTTCTCAACATTAGAACATCAGAACATGATTGTAAAATAAAACCCTTTATGTATTGCTTAATGGAGGCTGTAGCCTCTGGAAATCAATAATATTCATATATGCGATCTAGGGGCAGCCATCTTAGATGTCAGGGTGTTGCCTATATGGCACATGCAAATGAGTACTGGTAATGGATATACCCCCAAACACCTTCAAATACTTGTTTAATTTTTCTAGACAGAAACTGACCTCTGACCTTATTTTAGAAATATGCAAATCAGCTAGTTATCTCAAAAATTATAATAACAAAATTGCCCAAGGTTGCTTCTAAAGGTGGCAACTTTGCTTAATTTTCTTTAGAACCCATTTAGAACATGTATCCATAAAAAATAAAGAGATACAATTGACTGTAAAGTTGCAATTAATTGCATGTAAAAAAGAAAAAAAGCATGCCTCTATGAACCAACGAGATTCATGCAGTTAGCCCCATGATCAGACTTACAATTAATTGCAAATTTACAATCAATTCCAGCTTATACATGACATATATAGTACTATCTACAGGACGGCCGTCAGATGGTAAAACGGTCTAACTCGAAAATTTGACTTTTTGAGGTAAATTCACTTTCCGGGTAATGTGAGGGCGCTCTTTCCAATGGTGCTATCGAGAAAATCCCATCATGTCTTCTTTTAGAGATAATTTCCGCTATCTTGGTACTTTTTTGTATTTTTCCTTCATATTTGATGGTAAAACGGTCTATCTTTGAGTTAGCCCATTGTCGGTAATATCGTTTGGAGGTAAAACGAGCTATCTTTTTCATAAACCTTTTAACCTTCTTAACTGAGATTTTTTAATCATCGCTGTCAGATGGTAAAATGGTCTATCTTTGAGTTAGACCAGTTTACCTAAGTTAGCCCATTGTCGGTAATATCTTTTGGAGGTAAAACGAGCTATCTTTTACATAAACCTTTTAACCTTCTTAACTGAGATTTTTTAATCATCGCTGTCAGATGGTAAAATGGTCTATCTTCGAGTTAGACCAGTTTACCACTGCACGGTCGATCGAAATTCTCTCCGACACGCGGACGACTGCACGTACTTACATCCAATTATATTCATGAAGAGAAATGGACGCGCGCACTAAATTGTATGTGTGGCGCTAGTTTGGCGGCAAAATGGCGTCCCTACCCACATCGAGGGGAAAAATTTCAAAAACATTTGAACACTTGCAACAAAAATACATTCACTTGTCTCTTGTATGATTATGATTGTCAGAGTTAAGGATGATTATAAAAATTACCTTCATGATGATGCTGATGATGACCATGATTGTGATTATGATGATGATGATGATGATGATGATGATGATGATTATGATGATGATCATGATCATGATGACAATGATTACGATTATGATGGTAATGATTACGATGATTATGATGATGATGATTATGAATATGATGATGTTGATGACGATGATGCTTATGATAGTAGTGAAGAATGATAGTAATGAATAACAAAAGAAGGGGGATGTCAAAGGTCATTAAAATCAGGTACGGTGGATTTAGGTCGTTTTGCATGCTAACACTTTATATACAATTTCATCATCAAATGGACAGAACAGTAAAATGGTCTATCTAGAAGATGGACCACTTTAAAACCATGAGATAAAACGGTAAAATGGTCTAACTAGAAGATAGACCATTTTACCATAGTATGGCAATAGTGTTTATGGTCTATCTAGAAGATAGACCATTTTACCATTTTATGATGTGTAGTGGGAGTGTATTCATGTGCTGTGGTTAAACAGTCTATCTGCACACAAATCTCATTTATTTTATAATTAAAACCCCAAATAAGCACAAAATTCTTCAGTTATCAGTGTTTAATATGCTTCTTCTTGTCCCATTGCTAAAAATGGATTATACCCATCTCCTAAAAAAGCTCAAACCTCTAAACTTCAAAGTCATTTTTCTCAGAACAGCGATTTTCGAGATAGACCGTTTTACCATCTGACGGCCGAGGAGTACTGGATTAAGATATAAATACCTTTGCATATGCTTCATCATCAAGCCCTCCGCTCTTCTGTAGATTTGTTACCACTACTCCTGGGCTAAATTGAGAAGGAAAGGGTGTAAGAAACATTAATTGAAGTGTTCTAATATAAATACAGATGATGGTGGGCAAAATTTGCTAGATAATATAAGATTCTCCTGAGCATGAATTAAGACACACTTTGCTTAAAAGTACAAGACAAGTAACCTCATCAGCCTAAGAATCAGTTATCATGTATGAAAAATGAACCTGTCTATAAATATCACAGCTGTTACATATAAAAAGAAACTTTACAAATTGACTCAACAGTTTTGATACTTACTTGACTGAATTAACACGCACTCCTTTTGGTGCCAGATCTATGGATAAAAGAAACAGGATGAGATTAAAAGGTTACACACACAAAATTCAACAAGATTGTTTAAAATTAAAAACACTTTAATATATTGATGATCTAAAACACAGTCATTTCACCCATTCAGGACTAATTGATTCTTGTAAAACATGGTGCATAATTAGACTCCTGCACAAGTATTTTGGGGACTAGTCCTGAACGGGTTAAAAGGTTAACTTTGTTCTTGTGTTTGTTTACTACATGTATATATATATATGGGCAATTCCACGAAAAATGTCACCCAAGGATGGAAAAATGAAACTCATGGGACAGCCTTGTTAACTACTGGATAGTAATGAGGAAGGACCATATTTTGATGACCAAAGGAAAAAAGTTTGAAATTCAATGCAGAATTTTTTTTTTTTTGGCCATTGAAGTTGGGACAAAAATTGTATGTATTACCCCCAAAAATGATGAAATTTGCATCCGTTGTTTGTGAAATAAAATTTAAAAATATGGATCACTTCAGAACAATAATTCTACTTCTAATGTCTTGTTTATGCTTTGTTTTAACATCATAGAAAATGAAATTGTGTAAAAATCTTTACTTTTTGAAAACTGTTATTGGATAAAATCTTGATTCTTACAACATTGATGTGTAATGTCCGTGACGTTTTAGATATAAAAGTTTTTGTAGAAGCAGAAGTCCTAATTCAATTTAATTCAAAATTCATTTGCAAAGCTAGAATGTTATATCATAGAGTATATCAAGAGCATTTACTAAAATATTTGATGGCTTGTCCAGAATGGCGTCACGGACATTACGTCACGGCTGCGTCACGGACATTACATACACAGTGAAAAGTATAAAAAAAGCAGAGCAAACAAATATCAAGCATTATTTTCTTATGTAAATGTCTTACTTTAGCCAAGAAATATGATAATCCCAAGTAACAGGGGGACTACTACCTTCCTGGTTCAAGTTTTAATAAATTGTATCGTTAATCAGATAGTGAACTTTGAGTCAGTACTCTGAACTATTTATAAAACTAAATTCCTTGCTTAATTTGAACATGCATGTCTCAATAATCAATAAAGACTTGACTATAACTTACTGGGAGGAGAAAGAGATGGTTAAATCTCATATAGTATGATCAAATTGCAAAAATTATACTCTTAGTCCATGATTTTCCATGTGTTATGCCCATGATGTACACAACTTTTTTTAGATTTTACAATTTTTTGGCACAAAACAGCATTGTACCTCATTAAAAATGTATAATATTTTTTTTAATAGTTGAACATTTGGTTTACTGCACATTCTGTTGAAAAATTTCCAATTTTACAATAATTTTGGAAAAACTTATTAATATTTTTTAAATAATTTTTTGCTAATTGAAAAAAAAATTGAAATATAATTTTTTTTCTCAAAACTGTTTGATTACATATCAAATGTACAATTAAAAAAGTGTCATGCACAATGGAGCATTTTTTGCGGGTTATTTCTGAGTTTAGAAAAAGTGGACAAAAGTGTAATGTCCGTGACGCTGAAAATGTAATGTCCGTGACGCAACGTTTTGTTGTTTAGATCACATATGCCTGGCCCGTTTCCCCCAAAACAACTTGGATTCAATTCATCATTGCCTTGTGTATAATTAAATACCTAAATCACCTTTGTGAGGTCTCAGAACTCACAGACTTTTGCAAAGATGTATATGGATGCAAAAAGTCATGTCCAAAAGATGTAATGTCCGTGACGGCGCACATTTCGCAGAATTACTCAGTAACGAATTGGATAAATGTTCTGAAACTTTTTTTGCATACTTAACTAGGATATTGTTTTGTAATCAAAATAAAAGTTAGACATTAGTTAGAGGTATGAATTAGTAGTGGCATTGGAAAGTCATGAAAATTCTCTGATTTGTAATGTCCGTGACGCTGGAGTTGCCCATATATAGCCTGTGCCTGTTTTATCCTTTTACTTTGCTAATCGTAGGTGTATAGTTCTGCAGTATGTAAACTTAAGTTACTTGTCATTAATTTTTCCTTGATAAATGATCTGCTAGGTCCAAAAGCTTGACTCAATTGACTTGTCTTAGTAAGATTTCATGCATACATGTACTTACACCCATGCTCATTTACATTTACAGAACAAAGATTGTCTTTTAAATGCAAAACACGACAGGTATCTACACACAAACCGATCTTAATGGCCACCTGTCTATAGCAGCTAACCTGCCTATAGTGGCCACAAACAAAATTGATTCCCTGCATAAATAAAAACAATGTTATGGAACCCGTCTATACAGGTCACCTGTCTACAATTAGCACTTTTGTTTCCTTTAGGTGGTCACTATACGCAGGTTTGACTGTATGTTAATTGCAGGATGTTGCCATGTATATCACTATATGCAGGGCTTAAGGGGGACCATCGCAAAAACAACAACACAGGCTTATTTGTTTTAGTACAGTTATTTGACATCAAATAGATGTCCAACATCTTGCAAAGGGTTGTGTAATTAATTAACAATGCAATTAATCACCCAAACTTACAAAACTTAGTAGGGCCTTATGTTCCATAAGCACCAAACATTTACGAGTTTAGTAAATATATTACTCATTGCGGATATAGTATCGAAAATAATATCACTAGTGATATTCGTTTGTCTCGCAATGTAAGGTCAACAAGGAATCTAAAAGATCACGACGTTTCGTGTGCCGCTGCAACACTTTGTCAAGTGATATAATGTATTGTAAGCAATCGTGTTTTATATTCTTCGGTCGGCTCCGACCAGCCGACCAGGCGACCAGCCGTCACGCACCGGTTGATTCCAGCCAGCGGGCGAACCGAGCCAGCTGCCCGTTGATTGGTTGAGCTCGCTATTGTCTCAACTAGCAAGCGAGCCGAACCAGCGTCCCGTTGATTGGTTCAGTACCCGTGTGCACCGGCCAATAGACATTGCCCGTTATTGACCAATTAGGAACGTACTCGCTCATGCGAGATAGTGCGTTTGGAGCCGAACGAAGAGTATAAAACATGATTGCTTAAATAACATTATATCACTTGAAAAAGTGTTGCAGCGGCACACGAAACGTCGTGATCTTTTAGATTACATTGCGAGACAAACGAATATCACTAGCGATATTATTTTCGATATTTACGAGTTTGTTTGATAAGGCCAGCAAATGGGTTCAGGGCCATATAGATTTGTTTTGTTTTTTATTCATTTGATATGTTTTTGTTTTATAGCTCAAACTTACCTAGTGCAGTGCATTGTGTGAGTTGATCCAGTGCAGCCTTTGATATACAGTAGCTTAGAACTCCTGCAAACTTTAGAGAGAAATGAGACAAACAAGTAATATTAGGGTTTACAATTTTTTTTAATTTAAACATAAATTTACACTTATCAATTAAAGATATATTCTATAAAGAGCATATACGTATGACATTGAATAAAAATAAGCATCTCACCCTTTGGATACTTTTTTCTGCATAGAATGTCCAAGAATAAAAATACATGAATTGAGGAACTGGCCTACTGAGTAATCATCTTTACAGGAACAGTTTGGTTGTGAATCGGTGAGAAATTCAGTAAAAGGGTTTTTTTTCAAAGGAGAGAAACATTCTGTAACATAATAGAAACAAGATGGATCTTTGACTGCGCGCAGTCGAAAATGATGCCTCCGCCATTGCGTGATTTATATCAAGCCCAAATTAACATGCACTATTTCTTCAACTCAATCTTAATTAATCTGTCTACCAGATCTGATAATATATCACAATGATGAGCTATTTTGTCATATATATGAGCTGTGATCTTGACCATTGACCTAATGACCCCAAAATCTTATTAGTTTATCAGCTCCCCAAGATACAAATAGGTACCAAGTTTGATGGTTATTTATCAATTGGTTCTTGAGATATTGCAATTACAAGCTATTTTGGCATTATGAGTCATGTGACCTTGACATTTGACCTCATGACCCCAAAATATGATGGCTACAATGGCTTCCTGGAATACATTCAGGTACCAAGTTTTATTGAAATCTGACATTCAGTTTGTGAGATTTTGCAATTACAAGCTAATTTAGCATATATATTGTGCCCTGCGACCTTTGACCTTTGACCTCATGACCCCAAAATCTAATCATTTATTTGTCACCTCAAGATACATACATGTACCAAGTATTGTGCAAATCCATCAATCACTTCTTAAGATAACACGATCACGAGCTATGTTTGCATATATAATGAGCCCTGTGACCTTTGACCTTTGACCTCATGACCCCAAAATTTAATCACTTATTTGTCACCTCAAGATACATACATGTACTAAGTATTGTGCAAATCCATCAATCACTTCTTAAGATAACATGATCACGAGCTACTTTTGCATATGTAATGAGCCCTGTGACCTTTGACCTTTGACCTCATGACCCCAAAATCTAATCAGATCATTGGCACCCCACGATACATACATACACCAAGTTTGGTGAGAAACTAATTTCTTGTAAATCTCCCCTAGAAGTACATGTGGGCAAGTGAAAAATTTTCTGTTGGGGCAAGTAAAATATGAAAATCTATAATAAAAACGGGCCAGAACAAAAAAAGTCAGTGTTGATGGGTAAGACTTACCGCTCTGATTCCATTGACACTGGACACGTTGACAATGCTGCCTTTGGTGTCTATGAGATGGGGCACTGCCAATGACGTCAAGTGAAATACTGACCTAAATATAGACAAGGAATATAACCAAGTTCAGACTTTCATATTTTCAGTATTGATGCAACCTCAGTCTCATAGCCAGGGGGGGGGGGGGGGGGGGGGGGGGGTGGGGTGTTTGGTGTGTACACACCCTCCCCCCCCCCCCCCCCCCCCCACCCCTCCCCCCAAATTCAGAAAGGTTCACTTTGTATTGGTCATGGTATCAGAACATGGTTTCTAGGCACATTGTGCGCCTTACATGCAAATGGCTGGTATCCTCCCCCAAGTGCAGAGCAAAAAGTGCAATTCCTTAATTGTTGAATTCATTTAAATGAGTTGATATTGTTGACTGGGTTAATAATAATATATATAAAATGGCACTTAACACGTTCAGGGCTTGTCCCGAAAATACCCAGGCAGGAATCTACAGAGAATGCATTTTATACCAAAATAAGTCAGTCCTGAAAGGGTAGAACCAAACTAATAAAAGAAAAGATAGAGGTGGCACTTACCTGACATTAACATCCATCATCGTGTCATAGGCCTCGAGAGTGGTGTTCTTAATCGATCCTAGTGAAATAATGCCTGCATTGTTCACCTGTCAAGAGAAGGGTAGAAATGATGACATAAATGGTACCCTGGGGTACCAAACGAATATCCGCCATTTTGTTTAATTATTTATTTATTATTTAGGGCTGTACCGGGGTATAGCGTGCATACAATCGCGCGCTGCACTGCATGCACAACGCAATAGCTGCGGTACGGTTGGACGCAAGATGGCGCTACACAACGCAGTACCCCGGGGTACAACGGTACCCCGGGGTACCGCGTGTGTCATCAAATGGAAAAGTAAAAAAGGATGTAGAACTAGTACGTAGTTGTAGCAGGGGTATGGTAGTAACAATACCAATACTAATAATACTAATACTCATACTAATACTAATACTAATACTAATACTAAATTAATACTAATTATACTAATACTACTGATACTGATGATGATGATGATGATGATGATGATGATGATGATGATGATGATGATGATGATGATGATGATGATGATGATGATGATGATGATGATGATGATGATGATGATGATGATGATGATGATGATGATGATGATGATGATAATAATAATAATAATAATAATGATAATAATAATAGTAGTAATAATAATAATAACATCAATCACAATAATAATAATACTGATAGTAAAAAAGATAATGATAATAATAATACAAATAATACATATAAAAGTTAACAAAATCAATAATAATTAATAACATTACTCCTACTTATAGGGCAGGGCAGGTGTTGATTGATTGTGAGTGTATCCAATGACTTGGGTAATAATATCACTGCAAAGTTTGAAGAGATTATTATCAATCATAGTTGCAGTATAGTAGTAGACCGAGCATGGTGGCTTAGTGGTTAGAGTGTCTGCCTCATGCAAAGAAGGACCAGGGTTCGAACCTTGACTGGGTCACATCAAAGAATGTTAAAATGGTACCTTCTACCTCCTAGCCAGGCGCTTGGTATTAATAGACTGGAGAAGGAAAAGTTTAACACACGAGTTACTAGAGGACTAGTCCCCTTCTGTAGCTTTCTCTACGTATAGGAGACCTGTGGCCTAGGGCTAAAGAATTAGAGATAGGCGCCGCCTAATGTGCCACATTGGCACCGGAAGGACTTGTAAAACAAACAAACTTTATTAAATCATGATAATATTCTTATTATTATCATTACATGAATGGCGACATGATGAAGCATGAAGTGGCCAGCGCTGGTATTCAATTCCATACTTAAGTCAAAATTTAGCTTAGGTAAGTTACTTTATAGCCAAAATTGTGATTTGATTAATTCATCAACTGAAAATCTTACACAAATTTTGATGTCATAATGCCTTCAAATGTTACATTTTCATTTTGTTTTTTAACCCTAATCCCACTGGGTTATTTTGGTCACTTGAGTCCACTGGGGGGGGGGCCGTTTTGGCCCCCCCCTCCAATCTCGGCAACGAATGGACCGATCGACTTGAAAATTGGCACATACGTACAACAAGTCAAGTAGAATAAGAATTTGAAAGAAAAAAAAAATTGAACGATTATTATTTTTTTTAATAATTAATTAAAATTTTGAATATGCAAATTTTTGACGAATTTGGGGGAAAATTGGGATTTTCATCTAAAATCAAGAGAAATTACAGGATTTCTTAAGGTTTTCTGTAAAAATACTTTCAAATGATGTTATTCATCATATCCATGTTTTTTATGGTGATAAAATATATCACTAATTTGCATAAATATGCAAATTAGTATTCCCCGATTTACCCACATTGTTTTCATTCTTATGTATTGTATTGTTTTTTTGTTGTTTTTGTTTTGTTTTTTTAAGAAGAATTTATCTCTGAAGTGTATGAATTCAACTAATAACAAAGAAATAATCCAAATTATAATTCAAAGTAACAATTATAACAGATTTGGAGTTTACATGGCATCGGATATAGGAATTACATAGAAACCTGTACAAAAATTACATTTTTTTGTGACGGTCGAGCAATTATCGACCTCTAAAATCGGTTCTACATGTCCGACCGGGGTGAATTATATATCAAAACATGCGGGAGACTTGAGAGAAAATAGTCATGAAGTTTGAACATGAAATTCCAAACGGTCTAGATGCACGTCAAAAAAAACGACAGGGGGGGGCCAAAATGGCCCCCCCCCCCCCAGTGGGATTAGGGTTAAAGTAAAAGTTTACTCAACTATCAAAAATGCTAAGTACATCTCTTACTTAATCTAAGTATTGAACTGAATACCAGCCCAGGTTCTTACCAAGACGTCCAGTCTGCCATATCTCTCCAATGTCTTCTCCACCAGATTCTTGCAATATGATTCATCCCTCAGATCTCCAGTCACCGTCAGGGGCTAGTTACACAAGAAATACAAGTAGCAAATGTAATGTTAAGGATAGAGAATATAGAATCATTTTCATTAAATTTTTATTTTCATTTGTTAACAAATTAAAACAATACAATGTATATATACCATTATAAAAGTGTTCAGGGAATAACCCTTAAAAGTTGTGGCTCGTAAAAATGGGTATTCCTCTAAAATTGTTGACCCCCCCTCGACTTTTCACGCGATAATTCTGCAACGCGCGCAGATATTGCCACGCGACTTCATGAGTTTTTTCATTGAAGTCTTGCGCAACTTTTGAGACCAAATTTGCGACGATCAGATATACCATTGTAAAGTCACGTGACTTTTCGTAAGTGATCGTCGGCCCAAAAATGGCAAAATTTTGTGATTTGTGTACAAATCTTATGGAAATTGATTTTTTTCCTAGAATACACAAAACCTTCATTATTTTTCATTCTGATCACTGCAATCATTTAATTTTGGGCTAAAAATGGTTGGATAATGGTCAATAATTTATTCCATGGAAAAAAACAATAAAAAACAATTTAAAAAATACATAAGAAATTCCAAAAACAAAGAAATACATAAAGAATTTTTTTTTTTGAAAACCTGTTAATTAAGTCATAAAGAATAATCATGCACAAAATTAGCATATTCTGAGCAACATTTAGTGATTTACAGACAAAAAGAGGATTTCTGCATAAATTAGCATACTTCGCTAATTAATATGCGCATAATTTGCATATTTAACATTGGATCGTTTAAACGAAAACATGAACGCGTTGATAATACTTCAATGTACCTCCATGCAAAATTTCGCGTGAATCTGACAATCGGTCTTCGAGATCTTAGGGGGGGGTCAAATTGACCCCCCCCCCCCCCCCCCAGTAAAAACCTGGTCTGAAATAGCCCAGTTAGAAAAGGGTTAAATGATTACACTATAATGAACAAATTTACAATTTAATCCTAACATAGTCCTAGCCCCTAGCTTTAATCCCAAAGCCAACCCAACCCTTCCCAAGTGACAGATACTATTTAACATTTGAAGGTAATGATTTTAAATTCCATATTTATACGATTAAAAAATAATGATTGAAGCAAATATAAAGTTACATAGAGCAAGCATACATTAGAAAAACAATTTAAACACACAGACATAAAATCTCACATTCTTGTGCTAAAAAAACAAAGCAAGTTTAAAATATAAAATTGTTCAAAATGTCTTGGAGCTCTACTCAAGTCTAATTATATACCATTTGACGATTCCTTCTTTTCCAAAAATGTACCGGTAGTTATTTTGTGTAATAGCATAATACTGCTCCCAGTCTTTCAGTATCTAGAGTGACTCGGCCTAAACCCAAATTGATATTTTGATAGTATATTATGATTTTCTTAGTGTTAAACAAATGAAATAAGACAACATGCTCAAGAAATTATAGAGAATACCATATTTACTAAATTAAAAACACATTGATACTCAGTCATAATGTAGTTACTGAATTTGTTTTGTACGTCTTTACTTTTTGTTTTTTGGTTAATACTTTTTCTTTTTTATTTCTCAGTGATTAGAAACAGTGTATCAGGCGCTATATATATGTGGTATATTATTATTATTGTACCTCTTCTGAGGAGTGTACTTGGCAAGCATCTTTAGTGTTGTTAAGGTTGGCTTCATTCCTGCCGGAGAGTGACAGGCGAGCTCCAAGTTGTGAGAATAGAACCCCGGTAGCAGCTCCAATGCCTGAGCTAGCACCTGCAGGAACATTCATAAATCAAACCATAACATTAAACAACAACAATAATAACAACAACAACATCAATAATAATAATGACAATAATAATAATAAGTTAACAATAACAATAATTTAATTCCTCCCAGAGAGTGACAGGCGAGCTCCAAGTTGGGAGAATAGAACCCCGGTAGCAGCTCCAATGCCTGAGCTAGCACCTGCAGGAACATTCATAAATCAAACCATAACATTAAACAACAACAATAATAACAACAACAACATCAATAATAATAATGACAATAATAATAATAAGTTAACAATAACAATAATTTAATTCCTCCCAGAGAGTGACAGGCGAGCTCCAAGTTGGGAGAATAGAACCCCGGTAGCAGCTCCAATGCCTGAGCTAGCACCTGCAGGAACATTCATAAATCAAACCATAACATTAAACAACAACAATAATAATAACAACAACATCAATAATAATAATAACAATAATAATAATAAGTTAACAATAACAATAATTTAATTCCTCCCAGAGAGTGACAGGCGAGCTCCAAGTTGGGAGAATAGAACCCCGGTAGTAGCTCCAATGCCTGAGCTTGCACCTGTTGGAACATTCATAAATCAAACCATAACATTAAACAACAACAATAATAACAACAACAACATCAATAATAATAATAACAATAATAATAATAAGTTAACAATAACAATAATTTAATTCCTCCCAGAGAGTGACAGGCGAGCTCCAAGTTGTGAGAATAAAACCCCGGTAGCAGCTCCAATGCCTGAGCTAGCACCTGCAGGAAGATTCACAAATCATTCAAACCATAATAATAACAACAAGGACAATAACATTATTATAACAATAACAACAATAATAATTTTTAAAAATAATGATAATATAATACAAATAATAATAATAATATAATACAAATGATAATAATAATTAACGCCTTATATGAGTGAATATAATCTCTTTTCTACACTACATAATAACCCTGGTCACAGGATACAAAGGCAAAGCCAGCCGTCACACACTGCATGTACCATCTCCACTCAGTCCCTAGGGAGCTTTTCTTCCAAGCAGCTCATGAACATTGAGAAGATTATTCACATAAAGGCTTTCACCTTCTTCTGGGCCCCCATTTAAACACCTGGGTAGAGAGTATTATTCATTAAACCTGGAATATAAGTTTGTAATGTTTATTCTCAGCTGAGACCGTTCTTTAAAAATTCATTAATTTTTTTAACACAAACATACAAACACAATTTACAACAAATAAACACAAGTATGCAATAATATCTTTAGCAGAGAATTTAATATCTATAGTAGTTGAAAGTTCAAAGTTCAACTTTCATCTTTCCTTACAATGAAAATTAAGTACATGAACAAATATTTATCCTACTAAGATTATTATCAGGTTAGGGCTCTTGCATAATTTCAAATTAAAATTCGGTGGCCCAATCGGGCCACCAAAATCTATCTTTGTTCCCTTTGTGGTGGCTCTGGGCCACCAAGCCACTGCTAATGACAAGCCTTGGATATTACTCATTGCAATTGCATGTTTATATGTTGGAAATGACAGTGTGCATGTGCACAAAAACAGAAGTCAGGAGTCTCCAAATAATCCCATCATTCCAGCTTAATTAGACTTAGTCTTAGAGACAGGAACAATGAGGAATGGGATCATGTTTTCATTAGCTTGCATTCAATTTTACATGTAGATACAATATTAATGTCATGATTAATGAAATGTTTCTCCCAACAAGCAACAAAATGTGCCATCGTTTCTTGTTCTAGTCTCACATACTCCCTTCTACCTTTTCACCCTCATCTCCCTTTGTTTGTCCAGTCTTTGTCATATTGACTGTTTTGTTTATCATCATCGATTATGCGCTAAATTATAATTTTTGCTTTAATATTTCATTGTTAACTTAATCATTTCACGTATCACTGGTTGTATTTTTCTTTAACCATTACGGCTGCTTCCATGCACACACGTACACACTCTGCTTACAACAATCAACATCCTCCACAAGGCTCCAGTCTCGAGTCGACTCTTGTCTCCACATTTTTGTAAAAACTTAATTATATAAATTAATAATTACAAATTGTATGAAATTATGATCGTGTATGATGTATCCATCCATGCATGATCTTCAGATTATTATCTTATGAATGAATTAATCACAATGTATTACAATGAACCATTCCTTTACTCATTATGCCATGTAAATTGTAATGTATACTGACTGTAACAGTGTAAGAAACAAGATTCTAATCTATGTTCATCGGTTCATAAGTTAACTGCTTAATTATCATTCAGTCCCATATGTTTAAATTTATGTTGGAACAAGTTTCCTCATGTCTCAAGAACTCTACTTTTGCTCTAGATCCAAATCCTCACACATGATAGAGGCCTAAGTGGTCAATTTATGTTACATTTCTAGGCAGGCTAAATAAGTTACCATCAAAAATAACCAAACTGTAACGAACCTGTAATAATGGCAACTTTTCCCGAGAGAGATGCAACAGACGACATGATGAAGAAGTGCGTTGAAGTTTGCCAGTGAAAAAAAACGAGTGCGAGTATATATGGTAGTGCTAAAGTGTTGAACTGTGCTGCGCACCATTAGTGCCGCTCTTCGGATTGCCCAATACAGGGTGGCCCAGAAAGGATGCAACACCTACGATCGTTAATTTCATCAACACCAGCGACCAAAATGGCATTATTTTTTATTTGATTGGGTAGAACATTCTTTTTCCAACAAAATGATACCATGAGCATTGATTTTGGGTAAGGCGTTTGGATCCTAGGGCCATATTTCTGAGGCAATGTCGTTTCCTAAATTTGCTACTTTTTCGTCTCCAGCGATCCTCTGAACACTGAGACATTCTCGCCCCACGGCCTGCCATAGAATCAGCTTATTCTTATGTACAGCAAAATTAACTAGAGAAAGAAGAATTGATTCATATCATCGTAGATTGCTGCGGAGGGCGATTAACATCAAGTGGCCTAATAGGATATCCAGCGAGGATCTCTACAACAGGACAAAGCAGAAGAAATTGAGCGACAAAATCAGGACCAGGAGGCTACGCTGGTATGGCCATGCCATGCGGTTACCCGAGGAAACACCCGCAAAAGCAGCATTTCAGGAGGTGTCAACAATGATGATGATGACGGTAGGCCGTGGGCCGAGAATGTCTCAGTGTTCCGAGGATCGCTGGAGACGAAAAAGTGGCAAATTTAGGAAACGACATTGCCTCAGAAAAATGGCCCTAGGATCCAAACGCCTTACCCAAAATCAATGCTCATGGTATCATTTTGTTGGAAAAAGAATGTTCTACCCAATCAAATAAAAAATAATGCCATTTTGGTCGCTGGTGTTGATGAAATTAACGATCGTAGGTGTTGCATCCTTTCTGGGCCACCCTGTATAGGTGGCGACAAGCCCCAGTCAACAAAGGGACACATAGAGTTGCATTTGTGTATGTTTTCCTACATAATTGGCGTAGCGTGGTCGGACTGATGGGGGGGGGGGGGAGGGGGAGGGGGATGGAGGGGGGCGGGCTGGGGAGGGGGCACGTAAATTACTCTGTTGACATGTGCAAAAAAGTGTAGAGTGGTTGATACAATGTATATTGTTGTTATCTGATATGTCCACTGGGTGTTGTGTGAAAATTTCAAGTTAAATGGACGTTATAAAAATATGGGCGAGTAATTAGCAAAAATGCAAAGTGATATTCATTAACTCATTGCACTCACTTTGTACACGGTTTTGACGGTCCAGTGGATAATTTAAAGGGATAGTTGAGTTTTGGTATAGAGGGCACTTCAAACAATATTTGTTGGTGAGATAATGAAAAACTGACGGTCAAATATGAAAGAATACAATTTCAATGACAGAATTAACTTTATTTCATCAAAATCGGTTCAGAAACGGCTGAAATATCCATAAACATAATTATTTGTATTCAAAAGTTTCTCCGCCAGGGAAAATTGTGACTTTTTAGAAAAAAAATTTTTTTAATGCTTATCTAAATAGGTTTTTAAAAAGTTGTTGATGATATCTCTATTGTATCATTATTTTTCACAAAACATCAAATGCACAATTTTGTATGAAAAATGGCTAAAACCAATGAGTTTTTTAGAAAGCGCCCTCTTGAGTTGTAAGTTGTAACGGCTCTTTTTGAATGATAACGGGTTTTACTTAGTCGTTTGTAATTGTGTATACTTTTCGAGCATGGTGGAGCTTTGTAATGAAATGGTGCAGATTTTGGTTACTAAGACCAAAACTGTACTCTCTTTACCGAAACTCAACTATCCCTTTAATTGATTAATATATAGCCCCATGGAACAGAAAACGGAACTTTCTGAAATAGGATGTTTTTAGAGCATTACAATTGTATCATTTGCAATGTTTATAATTTTTGGAGGGGCTGTAGCCCGGTATTCAATTCCATACTTAGGCTGAAAACTCGACTTTTTTACTTTTACTTCAGTAAAACAAAATCTAAATATAATATTTGAAAACATTTTTATCCCCTCCTTCTCTTCCTCTTCCTCCTCCTCCTCCCCTTTTGTAAGATTTTCAGCTGATGAATTAATCAAATATCAACTTAAGTATGATATAGAATAACCCCATACAAGTCGGGCATTGGATTCGTAACTACGAGTCAATGCAAATAATCATTCTTCTGAAAACGAGATCATAAACATTAATTATACTGTGCAGTGTATTTATGATCATTATTATTTTTTTACCGCTACCGGTAGCTGATATTTGCTTACTACCATAGCTCGCGCTCACGTCACATGATAATAATAATAGCGCTAGCTTCAGTCGTCATATTACACGTATATTTTGCTATTGTGCCTCTTGAACTTGGAAGACGTGGAACTTGACGTCGAATCCGGACATATTTCTCTCTTAATTGCTTTGGTAAGCGTGAAATAGTTGTTGCATTTGTTCTGAATGTATGAGCGTGCTATTTTTTGCCATATGACCATCATATTTCTTAATTTAAGTGTCTTTCTTTGCACCTACGTTTACGTCAATGCCTTGCCAGTCCCATACCTGAAATTTTGTGTTGTTAAGATTATCAAGTCAGATAGACAATGATCAGCCCGTTCATGATTTGTTTGTGACATGTTAATTACCAGATTAGTAGTCAAGTGTCCAGTGACAGTGATTATGTATGTAGCTTTGTTTAATGGAGTTAATGACGTTATCACATTCAGTCTGTCTTGTCGATTGTTTATCCTTCAATAATCAAATTCAAACTCAAACTTTCACATTTCACTCAGTAAAGTCGACTTAAAGTTCATGCAATTTGCATAATTTAATATTTAAAAATTTTAAATCTTTGTTACTACTCTAACTCTAAGTCCAAGACAAACAAAATGATTCATTGTAATGTTTGGGCATTTAGCAAATGAACGGGATTGGGACTTCATGAATGTTGAATAAATCTATTTGTTGATCTTGTCAATGTCATCATGTCATGTATAATTTAAATTATATTAGTAATTAAAATTAATATTTAAATTTGAATATTTAAATGGATTCAGTCAGGACTGCCTGGCAAGAAGTTAATAGTTTGATATTTAAATGCTTAATTGATAATCCATTATTATCTATTGAACTATTATGGACAAGTGTGAGTCGTGTGACATTGCAAATATTCAGGAATATTTGAGTCTTTTTACATGTTTAATCTAACAAAATGTCTAACTTCTCCTTTTTAGATTTGATTTCCTCTATAGTCAATACTTGGAATGTAAGAACAAAACTTTCCATCACCCTTGGCCTTGCAAGTCTCATTTCATGATTGTCCAATTCCACAATAATGTTATTTAATCTGTTGAACTTGAACTTAGCAGGTTTGGGAGGGTTTTTTAACTGAGGCCTACAGTAAGCCTAGAGGGTGACCATGGCCCCATTGCAGAAAGAGATACAATCGATTGTAAGTTATAATTGATTGTAAGTCAGACTAGGGTGTTCAGAGTGATGACGTAGTGAGTTCGCTTTGCGCGAGTGTGTAGTAATCTGTGTGTGTCTTTCGATTACTACGTAAACTCCGTAGCCACACACAACTTCGCACTCAAATCACGGAACAATGCGACGGCACCGCAATATCGTACTTTTCGGAAAACATCGCTAAAACTTCTCCTCCTTTCTCCTCTTTTCCGGGCTAGATCTTTCTTGAAAAAAATTATCCGAATATACCCGATTGAAGCCGACACAGTGCCCTTCATGCCGATGTAACCTAAGTTTTTGTAGCTCAAAGAGAACTGACAAAAAAATGCCATGAAGTTTTAAAAGCTACGATTATATCATTTTCCCGTAATCTGCACCCAACTTAGGTTAGTAAGTATGAACATATAAAGTCTGCTTATTCCGAAAATGTATTGGTTGTCGATATTTTATCAAATTTGAAGCCCGGAAAATACAATTAGTAAGGCCAGATTCTTTAAAAAATCGATCGAATTTGTTCTCCGCCGTGAGCTGGCTTTGAAAGGACCGCTCGGTTTGACATCGGACCTATGGGCAACTACATTTCTCACGTAGGGGTGTTAATGTTATCTATCGCGGAAGAAGCGAACATAGTTAAAAATTGTCCGCAAATCGAGGGTCTTTGACGTAATTTAATTGATTGGTAATCATATAAATAATATCTTAAACTATATTTCAAAGCTCCGATGTAAAATAATGAAAAAAACAACCCCAAAAGAAAGTATAATTATTACCTAATGTCCAAGAAGTTATGGTACATTCCGGACCAACATGTGTAAATTCAGTATGATTTTGACAGAATATTATCGAGTCAAACTCGGTATTTTTTTAGTTTGTGAATATTTTGTAGGACTAAGACATCAGGGTACATATTAAAATTGTAATCAAACTATTTTCCAATGTATGAACATCGCAAATAATACGATTTTAGGGGCTAAAACTCGATAATAGTTTCGATTTTGACGTGATCCCCATCTAGAAAATCCCAGTCCCGTACGTTCATTATTGTGTCGGTGAATGTGAATGTGAATGTGAAATGTGAATTTGTCGGCTATTTCTTCTTCTTCTTCGTTCAATAAAGTGTAGCTTTGGACTAGAATATTACGCATTTACTGGATAATAAAGAAATGCTTAGAGCTTGAATATTTATTTTTCTTGTCCTTGATACTAATTTTTTAATAAATCGTATGCAGAAAAAGTAAAGGGATTTGTAACTAGTAAATAGTAAAACTAATACAAATAATGTCTTCCTTTTTTGGCGTTGCCATGTATTGCTACGCAACTGAAGTATAGATTTGTGTCGTAAGTTTGCGTCATGAATTTTGACTTTTGAAGTGTGTCAGTCACGCTGACTTGCAAACAAGTTGTGTATAATCCTTCAAAATATGGTTTAGAAAACTTGAGATGGGTTTTTTGTTTGTACTTTGTTCACAAAGTTTAGATCGCCTTTGTTATTTTTCTTATAAAAAAACAATTTGTTCTGATTTTATGAATCTTTAGATGTTGGACACTGAGCTGCGAACATGAAGATGATGAGGCAGAGCAGAGGAAATGTTAATCAGAAACAGTTATTTTTGATGCAACACGTAAGAGAGAGGACAAATCGACATGAAATAATAGTCTTGACGGACAAGGCATCGAGAAGACATCCCATTGATCTGTCATGAAGAAAGACGATGCACCTCCCCTCTTTTCATTTGATGGGAAACAACCAAAATATCAAAACAAATGTATTGCGATTTAATCAAGCATGTCAAAACACTTTCAACAAATAAACAATCTGTTATAAAAGTTCAGTAAAATAATTCTTAAGAATGATGAATATAAAACTAGATTTTGAAGGGGGGACAAATCAAAGCAACATTTGCAATTTAATAAGAAAATAATTATGAAGTGAAACAAGAACAATTAAATATGCAACAGGGCAAGTCCAAGATAACGTCAACCTAGCTGTTGAAATTTTATCTTGATTTACCGATGACATGTTTCACATCATATTGAAGCCCATGAGTTGAAGTTTTGAATTCCATAAAAAGAAATTCATATTTATGTAAATTTATGCAAATTTGATGGGCCTCATTTGCATAAATGTGAAATAGAGTGTTACGTATGGGACAATTATAAAAATTCATACAAAATCAAAGGGAATGATATGATATTTCTTTCATATACAGACATGACCACTCAATCATCCATATAAATTTGGCAGAAATATTAAGTCATGACCTAATTAATTATGCAAATTAGGTCATGTCTTAGCATGAAATGTCCCATACGTAACAAAATGAGGAACCTTTTTTCATTTTTTTCAAATAATGTAATACTTATTCTAGTGCAACTTTGGGAAGTTCTAATTTATGCATTTTAAAAGTAAAATACTATAATAAGCCGGGAAATTTGTATTAACCCTTTGTTTTATAAGAAAATTAGAATTTATAAAAAGTGTTACATATGGGACAATGTGTTACGTATGGGACATAATTCATGTACAAAGTCAATGTAGCTGCTGGGAGCCTTTGTGGCAGATAGGCAAATATTTATTTTGGAGTGATATTGTCATGATATATCAATGTTAAATGAGTATAGAGAAGGTAATTAGGTCCATAAACTTTTTTTAGAAGTGAAGCCATTTAAGTAAAACAATAATTTATGCTCGGCAGCCATTTTGAAAGATAATTAGCTAATTTGCATATTCATGAATTAGAGCAAGATGTCTATTTGTAATCAGGAATGTAGTGTAAAATGTTCCAACATTTCATTTAAGGTATTTGGGGCAAATAAAGCCATTTCTGCTCCTCATTGGCATGTATCACTTGAGCAAAGCCCTGAAATCCAAGATGGCTGCCCCTAATTTGCATATTTATGAATATTACTGTTAAACAGTGGCTTACACACCCACAAAATGTACTAATTTGATTTAATCATGTCCTATTATGTATTTAAGATTTCTTGACTTACTTTGACTCCAAAAACATTATTCAAAGCATATGATTTGCATAATTTATTTTGCATAAGATATTTACCTAATTTGCATATTCCCAAATTCCTATAAAATTGTATAAATTCTGATCTAGGAACGCTAAACTAATGAGTGATACCTCTTTTATAGGGTTTTAAGGGGTGACATAACCATTTCTGATACTTATTTACACAAATCACCATGGAAACTCGTTATTTTTACCAAATACCCTCAATTTGCCTTAAATATTGATTTACCTACATTAAACGAATGGGGACAAAATGTCCCATACGTAACTGTCCCATACGTAACACGTCTTTACCAAAATTAATTAGAGCCTGTAAGAAAAGCGTTCTTCGGAATGAAATGAAACTTTGCCTCAATAAACCCGAGCAATGTACCCTCTACCACATTGAATTACAACCTGTCCTCTAAATTACTTTCACAGAGTTTTCAACTTAAAAATTATTTATAAAAAACCTCATTTCTTCTGGTCCCATACGTAACGCCATACATTTTATATAATAAAATATTATTGCAAAGGTCAAAGGTCACCATCTTTACCAAGGTTATTCTTCTTACAGATACCAGTAATGGAGATGGTAAAAGAATAAAATCAAAGTCCCTCTACATTATTTTTTTTGGAGTGAAAGTCTCTGAAATGTCCCATACGTAACGCGCGCGTTATCTTGGACTTGCCCAACAGTGAATAAGAAAATGAACAAAAGAACAACCAATGAATCAAGGAAAACATTGACACAATCCTTGTAATTATTAAACATTAAAATAGATGTAACAAAAAGGTCATAAAAAGATGACGAAAACATGCATAAAGAAAAATTGTTGCATTAAATTTGACGGTTTTATATTATATTTGATGTCTGTTTGTGTGGGTTTCTTGTGTGTGTGTGTGTTCATGTGTCACTGCCACTATAAATAAGTATACTCCTGTGTGAATGTTGTTGAAGTCTGATAATCATAATTAAATTTAAGAAGACAAAACCGTTATATGAATGTTAGTTGAGACCAAACAATAACAGACAAAGAAAAACAATATAAAACAAAGAAAAACAATTTAAATCAAAGAAAAAAACAATATAGAACAAAAGAAATATATTCAAACCACTTGTTCTTGAGTCATATTAACTTGATTACCTGTTTGATATCCAAGAAGTAAAAGAAAAAATAATACATGATTTATAAAACATTATTTTGTGTATGTTACCCCAAAACAATACAATACATTAACAAATCATAAAACAAAGAAAAACATAAGATGGGTAACTATTTAGTAGTCAATTACATAATATACTTAAATCTATGATATTACTACTTAATTGGCAAAAAACTGAGTGCATTTGGCCCATTCCATTCATGAGATATGAACATTTATGTTTATTACGCATAAATTTGCATAAATTTGCATATTTAATTATTAACGCTAAGATCAAGTAATATGAATTACAAATTCCTGTATCTTGCAAGGATATGCATGACATTTATGAAAACTAGATTTCTGACTCATTAAATTCAAGAGATAGCACCATTTTCCATATAATTGAATAAATTTGCATAAATTTGCATATTTAAAATCTGATTAATAATGTCAAGTAAATATGAATCACAATCTACTGTATCTTGCGGAGATATGTAGAAAATTTCATCGTTGTTGGATCCTGCATCACAGAGATATTGATTAATATGTTTTAAACATACATGGTAAATCTCTTACAAAGAGTACCACAATGGTGCCGTTTGTAAAACAATAGAAATAAAAGAAAAAGTCACGTGACCAATGTGGAAAATTTCCCTTAAAAATAATTCTTTAAAAAATTGTAACTCCGGAACGCTTTGGCCGATTTTCAAAATTTTAACTGTTTTATTCTTCTAAAATTACACTCTATCAACTTTTTGAGGAAATTAAGCCTCAGCTATATAAGAAAAAAATCACCTGAACACCCTAGTCAGACAATTTGCACGTTTCAACCAATCAGATTTGTGCATACATGTAGAACACATGATCTGACTTACAATTAATTATAACTTACAATCGATTGTAGAACTCTTTCTGCAACGGGGCCCAGAGCAGTAAGTTGGGCAATCTCTGACATGCCCATAACATGACAAAAAGAAGAGAAGATTGCATGATGAGAGATTGACATGTCTCACTCTCAGAACAGAAGCCAATTGCAAGGCTTGGAACGAGATCAGATAATCACTTTAAAATTATTTCAAACTTCACTAAGTTATAAATAGTGTCTTGACAGGATTCTTCCTCTGCGTCCTTCAATACTCAAAGATTCCTACAGGCGCTAACGACCACTTTCAGTTTCATGTTTGTTTGTTTCTAATCTCTATAGATCTAGGTGGAGCATGGAGGTTTCTGGAGGCACATTTTCTCAGATTGACATAAACAACAAGCTAGTTATAAATCAAGGCTTTGACTCACAATACAAAATCAGTTCAGTTAGAAATTATGTGAAACTTATCTAGAATCTAGCAATTATTCTGGCAGTGATAGTCATCACCACTGCCTTTATATGATAATGGTTCATTCATTTTTCTATCCAGATGAAGCATGGAGCGTTCTGGAATCACATTCTCTCAGATCGAATTGAGCAACAAGCTGAAAGTCAAGGCTTTGACTCATAGTATAATATCACTTCAAATTATGTTAGCACCTGTCTAAATAGTTATTAAGTTTGTTCATGATATTGTTGTCTTCAATCTATTCAGTTGAAGCATGAAGGTTTCTGGAGGCACATTCTCTCAGATGGAACTGAGCAACAAGATGGTTATCAAGGCCTGACTCAAAATAGAAGATCAGTTCCGTTGGAAATTATTTGAAACTTATCTAGAATCTACCAATTATCCTGCCGGGGATAGTCACTATACCATGCATTTTTATTTTTGGGGTAATCTCTAATCTAGTTCAGTTGAAGCATGGTGGGTTCAGGAGGGACGTTCTCTCAGATTGATCTGAGCAACAAGGCTTTGACTCATGATAGGAAATCACCTCAAAATTATTTAAGAACTTCTCTTTGATAACCCCTTGAGTCTTGACTATGGGAACCTGGTGGGTTGTGTACAAAGTCCATGGGGATTTCAGAAAATCAAAGGGAACAAGTTAATAGTTATGATGTTTATCTTCAATCTGTTCAGGTGAAGCATGGAGGGGTCAGGAGGGTTCTCTCAGATCGACCTGAGCAGCAAGGTGATCATCAAGGCATTCAAAATAGAAACTCATTTCAATATTTGTTCAGAACTTCTCTTTATAGTTATGATATTTTTCTTCAATCAATTCAGGAGGAATTTCTTTCAGATTGATCTTAGCATCAAGCTGTTTAATATCAAGGCACTTTGGCTGGCACATAATATAAAATCCCTTCAATTTTTTTTTGTTTTTTTACTTTTCTTAATTAATAGTTTTGATATTTTTCTTCAATCTGTGAACAGGTGAAGCATGGAGGGTTCAGGAGGGTTCTCTCAGATCGACCTCAGCAACAAGCTGATCATCAAGGCCCAGCTGGGCGATGACATCAGACGGATACCCATCCACAACGAGGACATCACGTACGATGAGCTGGTGCTGATGATGCAGAGGGTTTACAGGGGCAAGCTCAACCCCAGCGATGAGGTCGTAATCAAGTACAAAGATGAAGGTATTAAACATGCATTCAATATTGATTGTTTAGTTAGTCCACCCATACTTTCCATCAGTGATATCATTTAGGCAATGCTCAAAATTTGCACAGAAACACCTGGGGAGTGTTTCACTAGCAACACTAAAATCAATTTTAGCATCTTTTTAATCACTAAAAATCGACCCTAAAATTGATTTTAGTGTTTAGGGAAACACCCTACTGCTGACCCAGGGCTACAAAAAAAAGCTTTGGGCCACCAAATTTCATTGGTAATTCTTCCACACCCGAATGAACAACCAAACAAAACATAATTGTAATGTTAATCTTTGTTATGGAGCTACCAAATTTAGATTTTTGGGTCACTATCATGTTTTTACTTGTCTTCTAGCATTGATTTATAGAGCATCTCAGCACCAAGATAGGTAATGCATTGAGAATTTGAGATTATTCTATTGGAGTATAGAAATGGACAATATCCATGATAATTGTTTTATTAAAAAAAAAAAATTCTTTTGTAGCAATCATACAACATTGCATACTAGGGATTTAAAATGTAAAAAATAAAATTGAAACTTGATATTTTCCTTTTATGTTTTCCCATTTTCAGACAGTGATCTTATAACAATATTTGACAGCACAGATCTTTCCTTCGCCATCCAGTGCAGTAGAATCTTAAAGATAACTTTATTTGGTAAGTGAGCATATTGAGTTATTTATTCTATAAAACAATGGCAAAGTGGCTGTGGCCGTGACATTTCATGATGCATTTTATAAGGGAAGGGAGTGGCGGGGGTTCTTAAAAAAAGTAATGTATCAACATTGAAGTTATTTGACGATAAACAACAAATTTTATGCAATTTTGTCGTGTCTCGTCTGAAAATTTGCAAGATGTTAAGTTTTTACTTTTGAATGTTTGTATTATTTTTAGTTTATGATATTTGTATGTGATTAATAAGCTTGCATCTATATAGTTTGTATTTAGTAACAGACTATTAATTAGTCAAGTAAGAATTTCCTTTGTATTAGTTTACAAATGAAAGCTTTTAAAGGCCCTTACGACTCATTTTAAAATATTCCATCAGAGTTTGGGGCTTAAAATAGATGCGGCACATTGACTATCTTGACTATCTTCTACTGTTATGATGTTCATTCCCTTGTTTGTCCATTCAAAAGATGGGTGACATTTTATTCAAATTGTATTGGTTTATTTTATTGTATAAATGGGGACTCCGAAGGAGGAAAACGTTGGTCTGAAGCACTGTGTGCTCCTAACAGGCGACTGGCTGGAATACTCCCTAGGGAGTGGAAAATGTGCACCTTGTGTGCAGGAATGATTGCAGTGTGCATTCGTTGACCGGGGTAACAATAATAGTGTAAAGCGCTATGATACTCGCATGAATAGCGCTATATCAAATAACCATTATTATTATTTGTTATTGTTATTACAGTCAATGGCCAACCTCGCCCTATAGAAAGTGATCAAATGAAAAATCTGCGGAGAGAACTCCAAGCTATTAGGAACCAAGTCAACTATCTGCTGGATGCCCTGGAACCACCGGCCCCCGTGGGAAAACCAGAAGGTACTAGTAAAGTCAAACGTGCAGCTAAAAGAGTTAATAAAGGTAGAAAAATTATTGCCATGGCAGTCAAATCATCATCATGCCGGGCTGAAGCTAGCAGCATGAATTCATCAGCAGCAACTCTGACCCTAACCCTAACCCTCATCCTCATGGATTATGAAGCATTGCTAAAAAAAGTTCAATAAATATTTAATGCAAATAATTCCTTTGGGCAATTCAAAATCAGAGAGTTTTCGTGACTTTCTAATACCACTATTGAAACATGAACCTATATATTGTCTGACTTTTACTTTGATTACAGTACACATTGTCCAAGGTAAATATACACTACAAGTTTCAGAAAACTTATCCAATTCAATATTCAGTTAATCGAGAAAATGTTTGCCGTTGCGGACATTATATTTGTTGGCGAAAAATGTACTTTCCGTGACAGCACATGTGATGCTGGAATTATCCCTTTTGCTTCCAATTGCAGTAACATCAAGAATAACAGAGCTAGCTCTTATTCCATGTTGATCACAACTTTTATTGTCTGCATGTTATCATTGATTGTGTGCTTATGTTTCAAATGTTTATTCAAACTCCCCAAGTGAAGTGATCTCTAGTGACTCAATTTGAACCAAAACTATCATACTCAAAACAAATTGGGAGATGGGGGGGGGGGGGGGGGGGGCATGGGTGCTGCAGCCCCCAAAACCACCTCTAATTTGCCAGACATGTTTTATCATCTCCATGTATGACAGGCGAGGATGCTCCAGAGGACAAAGCAGAGGCTAGACCCGTAGCCGGCAATGCTCAGTCAGCGGCGATGTTTGACCCTTACAAGCAACAACAGGGAGCAAACCCTGCTGTCATCAGCAGCTTTGGAATTGACAAAGACGGTGAGAACATTCTCCTCCAACCTGCCTGGGGGGGGGGGGGGGGGTTTCACAAAGATCCTAAGTTGAACTTAACTCTAAGTTGCACTTAAAAAGTATGGAAAGCTATTTGTAGCCTTGGAATAAAATATATTCAAAAGCAAAACTGCAAGTATTTTCGACTGTTCATGAATTTTACATCAAGCTCATGAAATCTCCTTGATATTAGAAAATATATATGATTTGAATCAACATTTTATGCCTTTTAAAATAAATTTTACAAAATTGTTTCATAGAAACTAACGGCTTTCCATAGTTACTAAGTCCAAATTAGAGTTAATTCAACTTAGGATCTTTGTGAAACAGTGCATATGAAACACCCCCCTGATGTATAACAAATTTTCAACACAACGTTGCTTTAATCATTAAGGTGATCTAGTATCTTTGTTGACATGTGCAAAAAGTGATGAATGGTTGTTACAATGTGTATTGTTGTGATCTGATATGTCCTCTGAGTAATATGTGGAAATTCCTCATTAAATGGATGCTATATGGCGGAGTAATGAGCAAAAATGCAAAGGGATAACTATGCAGTGGATAGTTAAAAATCCAAACACTTCAATCGTAAATATCCTTTTTTAACGAAAGGGAAATTCTAAGCAGATAAAAACCTGTCCCATGCTTCTATTGTTAATACAAATACAACAAGGTATGAGGGAACCGCTAGAGTTCTAAGTAAGTTTTGAGGATTTGGACAATGTTCCTAGATACCTTTAAACGAAGACAAAGAGATTGGTGACTGGGCTTCCTGTGTAGTTGTGTGAGTTACTTTCTCTGCATTTCTTTCTGTGTTTTTTTTTTACTCGAGGCAGCATTTTGTGTTTATTTTATTTATTCATTTTGATTCTCAGGAGTTCACCATCAAAAACACAATTCATGAATGAAAAACACACAAGAACACAATTTTATGAAAACAAGACTTTGGGTAGCCAAAAAAAGCTTTAAAAATATATACACTAAAAATGGATAAATTAACAGCTCAGTAAACTGCATTGAGAGCCTGATTGTCTGCCATTTTGCTTTTGCCTCATCAATTTCAATGAGCAAAGCGACTTTACATTGTCAATAGTTTCAGGGAGTATGACCCGATACTTGGATTATAAGGGATTTACTAGACGCAACAATCTTGTTAATAGCCCGGTCACATATCAACGGATTGCGTAAACGGACGTCAAACAGAGAGCAAAATTTTCCGTCCGTTCGTATGCGTTTCTTGTCTGTTCCTTGTCCGGTGATGTAAGTTGTTCTATGTTTTGTACATAAAGCAATGGAGACGACTTTCATCACCGGATAATTTCATTTTGCAAATTTTCTATGCGTTGGGCATTCGTTTCCGCTATCCGTTGATATCTGACCGGGCCATAAGCAACACACACTTGGAGCTATACTGGCTATGGATCACAGCATACATGTGGAAAAGTATCTTTTTATTCGTACTTGTACAAGTTTATGTCTTAAATTATGTTTTTGTTGCTAGATGCAGCTGAGAGGCCCGCGTCCCCAGCAGACAGTGTATCAAGCCGAAGCTCAAACCTTAGTCAGCAACAACAACAACAGCAGCAGCAGCAGCAACCCCCTGCAAGCGTTGCCGGAGCACCCCAGCCACACCCTGGTACCCCTGCTGGGGTGGGGCAGGGTATGTCACCTGCCCACTCCCCCAGACAGCCAGGCATGGCCCAGCAGCAGCAGCCATATGCTCGTAAGTGTAGTGTACTATACAGTGGGCCCTTGTTATGAAGAGCTCTAATATATTAACAAAACCCTCTTATAATTGAGTAATACAGTGGAACCTCATTATAAAGAGCTCTGATATAATAAAAACCCTCATTTAGCAAGGACGTTTCGCTGGTCCATGCTCTGTATATCCTTGTTTTACCCTGATATAACGGGATACCTGATATAACAAGGTAATTGTCATGGTCCCAGGGTCCTTGTTATCAGTAGGTTCCACTGTAGTATGTGCTGTTTATTTTCCTGTTGCAGAAAGAGATACATGTACAATCGATTGTAAGTAACATTCAATTGTAAGTCAGAAAATGTTCATGTTTCAACCAATCAGATTTGCCCATTTCTATAGAACACATGATTTGACTTACAATTGATGGTAATTTACAATCGATTGTATCTCTTTCTGCAACTGGACCCTGGTGTTTTTTCTTCATTTGTTTGTGCTACCTGTATTTTATTTTATGAATGTTGCCACAAATAATTGCTATTAACACAAAAAAAATCATTTATTTCTGCATGATGTTCATATGCCCATGACTCTTTTGTTCTGTGACTCATTTTACTAGAACTTTCTCAACCCGTTCAGGACTAGTCCCGAAAATACTCGGGCAGGAGTCTATGGCGAATGCATGATATATAAAACAAAAATAATCACTCAGTCCTGAATGGGATAAAAATGGCCTGGTATTCCTCTTAAAATTGCATGCAGCTTTTTATGAGAGATTTGTCTCTTTCCCTTCCTATCCTATCCCATCCTCTCCCAGCCCCCAGTGCCAGGCAGCCCACAGCACCAGGCCCCTACGGTGCTGCAACAAGCGCATACCCTCAAGGTATATTCACTCATACAAACATTATGGGTGGAATTCACAAATGCCATGCTTTAAACCATGGTCTACATCTATTAAGTGCTGCTTGTAGACAAGACATAAACAAAATCCTGTTTCCCAATTTTTGATATATATACAGCCATCGGTGCTTGCTAACCAGCAGGACCAAATTAAATTCACCATCTGAAACCATAGACATCTCTTTCACAACGTGTAGATTCAACGTTGTAAACAAGTAACAATTACATTCTTTCTCCATCAAGTTGCAAACAGCACTTCATAGATTCCTTTGTGAATTCCAGCCAATCATTCCGTTGTGTGGCGTAGGCAATGCATAGACAATTCATGGTTGGTGTTTGATCATCGACTGTCAACGCATGCATTGTCTATGTACCACTGTAGAGCCGGGAAGTTGTGCATATAGCGTGTAAATGGTCATAGGCTAGAATGACCATTTACATTGTGTGTCTACCTCTTTTAAAAATAATTATAATACGGTCAAACCTGTCCTTTTGGCCACCTGTCTAGATACAAACCAGCTTACCTACACAGGCCACCAAAAGTGACCCCCCCCCCTCCCAGAGTGTTTTAAAAGCGACCTGTCTACAATAGCCTCTATTCTTGTTTCCCTTACTTGGTCACTATGCACAGGTTTGATTTGATTTAGTTTTGTTATGACAAGCGTCACTTTCAAAAGATCCCAAGCTGGAGAATAATTGTCAGGACCAGTTTTGAATTGGTTCAAGGAATTGGCTTTGTTTAGTTTTATTAATTAAGCCCATTGCAAAAATTGCAGAACATTATCACATCACTTTTCTCAAAGCTCTGATTATTATTTTTTTTTTGTAATTCAAAAGTTACAGTTTTCGGAAAAGGGGGAGGGGGGAGGGGGGGGGGGGGGGGGGGCGGTGCATGGGGTCAGCCCTTTTGAATTCACATTATACCCAGCAATGCATGCCTCTTTATTTGAATACATTGCTTCTCATTTACACACATGAATTGCATGGTAAATTTGTGTTGCTTTAATACTTCAGTTCATTCCCAACATTCTTTCTGTGCATTTAGAGAACAGTACATTTATGTGATATTGCCACCCTCTATTTCACAATGCATTTGCTATAAAGAAAGTACAAAGCCAGTGCTTGAAATGAGCACTGGCTTCTTCACCTGGAGCCCATAAACAGGGCTCGACACAAGTAAGAATTTAACTCTGGCAAGTAAAATTTCATAAATGGACTTAGTTTGGTTGCCCAATTGGGCAAGTACATATTGGTCAACTACGAGAGAATAATGTATCTCCTTAAGTTTCATATAGAAGCAAGCGGGCAAGTACATTTTCTATTTGGGCTAATAAAATTTGAAAAGTTATGATTTTAGTTGCCCGTGAATGGGCCAGTAGAGATAAAAACTAGTGTTGAGGCTTGCCATAAACATCGGCTTCTCCTGCCAATAGGATACATGTATATTCCCTGTATTTGGTATAACTCCATTCAATCACAACAACAAAATCTTACGATGAGGAATATGCTTATTAATAATCAGTCCTCATTTTGAATGTGTGTAATTTTACCTATTGGAGTGTCATTCTGTGACAGAAATGGCTTAGTATGTTTCATAGTTACTATGATTGTTATCGTTCAATTTGTTTTCCTACAGGTAACATGCCACAGGCGCAGCAGCAGCCAGCCACACCACAGGGTTACAGTCAACAAACGCCAGCTGGATATGCTGCACCTCAACAACAGCAGCAGCAACAACAGCCACAGCCACAGGCAGCTGGCTACAACTATCCGCCACAATCACAAGCTCAGCCCGTGCCGCAATCACAGGCACAGCCCATGCCGCAATCGCAGGCCCAGCCCATGCCGCAATCACAGGCCCAGCCCATGCCGCAATCACAGGCCCAGCCCATGCCGCAACAGCCTGGCTACAACCCCCAGCAACCCCAACAGCCGCCGTACACTAGCTACCAGCAGCAGCCCCAGCCCCAGCAGGGGCAGCAGCCCTACACTACCCCAGCGGGGGGCGCTGCCCCCGGTATGCCCCCAGCCGCGGGGATGCCAGGTAATCCTTACGCCAGGACTTCGCCCTACGGTCGACCGGGCGCATACCAGCAACCGGGCGTCGGCTATAAATGAGACGAATGAGTGGATGTATTCCAATAGATATATCTGTATGTATTTCCTATAGATTTTAGCTATTTCTAATTGGTTCCTCACAATAAAGGTAACTGACAAGTTTGCTTGACGAATATATACAAATTGCAGGAATTCCATTCGCTTGATGTGGACAGTCAGTTAGCGAATTCCTGCAACTTTTGTTTTTTGCGGTATTTTTATTCAAATTGTCACTGCGTCAACAAACCGCTGTAAATATTCACAGACTGCATGTAGTATGTAACAACATGTGGAGAATAAAATTCTCTGCCTGATGATGATAATCGGTTAAATTTATATAGCATCTAATATGATACAATATCATCTCGAAGCACTTTACACTATTATTACCCCGGTCATAGGATACGATGCCAGGCCGCACACATTGTGTGCACCATGTCCACTTCCTGGGGAGCATTCCTTCCAAGCGGCTCATGGGCATTGAGAAGATCCTTCACATATAGGCTTTCACCTCCTAACGGGTCCCCACTTATACACCTGGGTAGATATATCGAGTTGGTTTCAATAATGGTCCATTGTATTGGAAAACTTATAATTCCACAACTAAGAAGTATGCTACCTTTTTTGTGAGGGGCTTAGATATGATCTGTACTTGGGAGACTAGGAACCTAAAATCCTGTGTTTAAGGCGCACTTTGCTTACAATTGTCAAGTAATGTCAACATTTCCATTATGTCATGAATACATACTTACATGTAGGTGTTGGTCATACATGTACATGTAGGTGTGGTTTATGCAGATAAAGCGCACATTACTTGTTTAAGGCTTGGTCACATATCACCAGATATCATAAAACGGATTCCCGACAGAGAGTAACATTTTCAATCCTTTCGTATGCTTTTCTTGTCCGTTCCTTGTTCTATCGGGCAGAATGTTTTGTGCCTGAAGCAATGGAGACGACTTTCACCACCGGTTAATTTGACTTCGCAAATTCTCTATTCGTCGGGCATCCGTTTATGCTATCCGGTGATATGTGACCGTGCCTTACACAACGGTAATTTTCAAAATTGTATGTACGCTTTTACACATGTGCCCCTTGTAAACCATTGTCTATGTCTACAAATTTTCATTTTCTTTACTCTAATGAAAAGTTAATGTGCGCCTTCGACACAGAATTGTTGCATAATGCAGGGCTCGACACTGGCCCACTGGCCCGGGGCCAGTAACATTGCACTTTGGGCCAGCAAATAATGTATAAAAGTCATATTTTGGTGGCCTGATCGGGCAAGCAGATTTTTATCTGACATTGACAAAATTAGACAAATCTTGATTTCTTCCATGTCATGGTTCATCTATAATCACAGGTTTGATCAGGAAAGAGTGATAGTTTGAATAGTACAATGTTTACTCATAAAATACAATTTTGGGGCCATAAAATGTTTCTCTCGGGCCACCAGAAAAGGGGGGGTAAATATTTGACTGGCCCGACCGGGCCACTGATTAAAAAGGTAAGTGTGGAGCCCTGCATAATGTAGTAGATCACTGCTTATGTAAACTTGTGGAGAGATATTCTTTCAATTTGTATGCATTTTATTCAGGAAGATTATATGTAACATGTGAATTGTACAAAATATTGACTATATAGATACTAGTTTGACTAGATGAATGAAACACTCGATAAATGAATCGAGGAATATTAGATAGCTGTAAGAAATAGTGTAGCTTTATTTTTTGTTATGTTGCCAGGATTGAATGTTTAATGTTTTAAAAATGTGCAAAATTATAGGCAGTGTAGTTAATCAGTCATATATGTGATCGGCTATAACAAAACCCTGCACTTGTCGGTAATTCATGCTTTGAAGAAATGGGCATTTTAAGTTCACATATTGTGTGTAAAAGATTTATGATTGTAAAATTGAAACATTCATATCTTCGCCAATCATTGACCTATTTGTAAGAACAAAGCATCAAATGAGCCCTTTCTAATGGTATGAAAATCACAATTTTCGATTTTTACCGACATATGCAGGGTTTTGCTATCTATAGCAATAGCTACATGTATAAGGCAAGAATGAGTGTATAATATGGGCAACATGATTCTTAATTAATAATCCAAATGGGGCATATTCAATGTTAATCACAGTATTTAAATTAATCAAATACTTGTTAAAAAGCATTATCCACCTTCTTCATAAATTTGTATACATTTCCACCTCATTTAATTTGTCATCTGTTATTGGTGTATACTATCAGGCCATGAAACTAACAACTTATGACCTATGATATAGTTTGTTGTTAAAATTAGTCAATGTACACGTTTGTTGGTGAATATCATAATTTTCAATTTCACTAGATGGCAATCAAGTCAAATACTTCAAATGGATCAATCGACATAATTATTGACATGCAAACTGACCTCTCTTTGTTTAGGACTTATGTTAGCTTGTGTATTATAAAACTAAAGACAAAATGATTTGTCATATATTTATGCTCATGACATGTGAAATACAACGAACATCTAATATCCCCTTTTTAAAAGTTGGATATATATCCACAGATAAGATTATCGTTTGTATGTCTATGCAATGTTCAACTCAAAGTTTGCCTGTCTCTATGCCGTTGTGTGTATTGTGTAAAATTGGGGGAGGGTTGTTTCTTGGACCAAGCTCTCATATTATAATCACAATCCCCCCCCCCAATACCCTCCTGTTTTTAAGTATTATAGATTTGTTAGTCACTGCCCCCCCCCCTCCCCCCAAAATACTGTCAAACCTGTCTCATCAGCCACCTGTCTATAGCAGCTAACCTGCATATAGTGACCACCAAAATTGATCCCATGCAATCTGGAACCTGTCTGTAGAGGGCACCTTTCTATAGTTACCGTGGCCACTTTTTTGTTTGACTGTAGATTATTAACTTCAAGTAATAAAATCATGGTTAAATAGACACCATGCAATGATTAGGGAACCTGCCTATAGAGGGCACCTGTCTACAGTGACCATGGCCTCTTTTCTTGTTTTCTGTATGTAGTCATTAGACACATGTTTGACTGTAAATTATTAACTTCAAGTTAAAATAGACAACACCATGCAGTGATTATGGAACCTGCCTATAGAGGGCACCTGTCTACAATTACCGTGGCCACTTTAATTGTTTTCTGTATGTAGTCATTAGACACGTGTTTGACTGTAGATTATTTAATTCAAGTTAAAATAGAAAACACCAATGTTTTCAAAATTGTTCTTTCAATACTGTATAATGTGCAAGCATCTGTGAATTTATATGATTGTTACTGTACGTTGAAACCTCATAAATAACGAGCACCTTGGGTACACTGAAATTACCTGGTTACATATCAGATATCTTGTATCAGGGCTTAAAAACAATAGAATATATGTGACCTTACACCACAAAACGACAAATAAGTCGGGGAAAATGATTATGCTGATTTTTACATGACATTACAGTAGAATTCATTACCTTTAAAATGGTATATAATTTGTCATATCCAGACATGGCAAACCCTCTGAAAATTAGCGCCAAAGATTTGGAAAATGGCTGAATCAGTTTTAAAGTTAGGGAGAAAACGGGCCGTTTCAAAGATCGGCGTCCATTCAAGCACTGTAATCTGATCATATTTATTTGATTAAAAATCATACTTAAACATGATTTCTGATGCTCAAAATTTCACAGAAGGTAGATTATGATACCTTCATTCAGGAAATACCAAAATCCTGAATTTCATTTTTTTAACAAAATTTGGCTATATCAGCTAATAACACACAAACTACCACGGCGACATAACGGTCGTTTTGTGGTGTAAGGTCACATATAGAACCTGGACCTGTGAAGTTACCTCGCTATATCGGGTACCTCGTTAGAAGAGAGCTCGTTATAAAGAGGTTCCACTGTGTAATATTTGACAGATTCCCTTGTCCCAATGTTCCATAGCATCATGGGAACTCTCTTGGTGTTACACTGTCGGGTCAAAAGTATCGTCCGCATTCACATTTTATCACAATAGTCTTGTTTATTATTAGTATATGTTCAACTAAATGTATTTCTTGTGTATGCCATGTAAAATATTGCTTATATCAGAGAGGGTAATAAAATGAATGAAATAACATACAAAATTGACCCGTTTCGTACTTTTTTGAGTAGTCAGTTACTATTTGCAATGATTTTTATTAATGATATATATAATCATTGTAACTAATGTAGAAGAGGAAGGCAGAAGAAACGATGGAGAGATGAACTAACTAACATCATACATGGGAACGGCCACGTGGACTAGGATAGCTAGAGACAGAAGAGAATGGAAATGTCATGAGGAGGGCTTTGTCCAACGTCTAGATGAACTATAGCCTGATAGATAGTACTTTCCTCTAAACCTGAAAGCTCGGCAAAATATGCCGCATACAGCGGACCGGGATGTTTGGTTAAAGTGATCCACTGACCTCATAATTATGGTTTATCCAGACTTCAGTCTATTATACCAATATCATTGTAGGATTCTTCTGAATGATGGTTTCCGAGACGAGACGAGTGAAAATTGTCACTCCCAACAAAAAAAGCACCAATAGGGTATCATTTTCATCTATACATAATACAGCGTTGTTAACGTTTTTCTTGAAAAGGGGATGGTTTTCAGGACTCATCCCTTCAAAAGAAAAAATTCAAGAAAGGGGTACTTTTTCAGATGCTCGGGTTGCACCATTAACCCATCAGTGCCTAAGACCCACATATTTGTGGTTTGGTAGTCCCACACTTCAGCAAGAAGATAAGTTATATAATGTATACAAGGAGAAAGAGCATAAATTTCTCTATTTTTAGAGCCCTATTTCGTTACTCTACCTGCTTTAGTTATTTTTTAATGATTTTTATTATTGCGTAAATCGCTATAATTTAGAAAAATCCTTAGGTTGGCAACACATTGTGATATTTTTAAAACAGATTTTGGCGTTCAAATTGGCAACTTTGTGGCAAAGTCACTTCATATTTGTCCTAAGTTGTATGACTAAATATTTTCCACCTACTTTTATGTCATTAATAGGTAGACAAAATTTAGGAGTTGCCAATTTGTAGAGGAAAATAATGATCAATTTTGCCTTAAAATAGCTCTCGTCCTTGATGGGGGTAGGTTTTCAATTGAGCATTATGCCATTTATTAGATGTGTAAACTTAAAAAGGTGCAATTCGTCATTTAGGGTCCATGGACACGGCCGGTGGGTAGCACTTGGGTAGAATGACCCCCAGTGTGCAGCCATAATATAAATATAGGTAATATTATGGTCACAGTTTTTGACTGCCCAAGTACTCTGAGCTCCAAGGAAATTGTGTGCATGGTGTGTAACTATAGTCATAATTTACATTAAGTTTGATTGAATCTCTCCAAATTGCTCGGGGGGGGGGGGGGGGGGGGGTTAAAGGGATATTTCAATTTTGGTTTAGAGTGCTTCAAGAAATAGTTTTTTGAGAACCTGCAGGGCTGGTATTCAATTCAATACTTAGATTGGGTAAGAAATTTACTTAGCATTTTTCCAGGCTGAGAACTTGTATTAACATTATTTTTTTAAGACTTTTACTTCAGTAAAACAAAATCTAAATTAAATATTATCAAAATTTGAGCAAAATTTTCAGTATGATGAATTAATCAAATCTCAAATTAGGCTAAGTAATTTTGACGGAATTGAATAGGCTACCGGCCCAGGCCAGGAAATAACAAGCTTGGTAAAGCCGATGTCACATCTACAGTATATATGTAAAGACCAACGAACGTTGAGGGCGGTAAACACGAGACCGTGTTGCCTTCAGGAAGGTCAACTCGTATATTGTTATACACGCAGTCTATGAGAAATCGCGAATTATTTTTTGTGACCATTTCGAAGGGCGCCCCAGTTGACAGTAACGTTTTTCGGTAGATTGTAGATTTGATAAATAAACCAGAAGTCCGATTTTGTACAGATTGACACTAAATATATAATTTTGTTTGACATTTCATGTACATGGGATTTTTTTACAAAATCGCTCATTCCAATCATAGTCTTATTGAAATAAACGGCATCGGCATTTTCATGATGATAACAATTTTTGTCGGCAAAACTGTGTGTACAAAAACCGTTTGTGAGTGAGGATGACGTATCGAGATATTAAGCAGACGACAAAAAAAAATGCCGGAATTGTATTTGTATGCTATTTATTCCTGTCTTAGACTTAGGATAATTAACTGACGTTAGCGTATAACATCATTTAAACTAGAACTAGACTCTGTGGCGACTCTGCCGATTAAGCACATTAATGTGCTTTATTTAAAACAAATTTGCGACTTACTTTTGCCCATTCATTGGCATTGACATTGTAATTTGTATACGATAGTGACCGGCAAGTGACTTCGCGATACGGTGTCTGAGAATAAGCTACGCCGGTCGGGTCGGCGGCAGGCGAGGCTAGTCTGCCGCTCATTCACCGGGCATCTGCTCCGGCCCTGACTCGACGCTAGCTCATCTTCATGCAGTCAGTCTCGGTCCCGCGTCTCGGTCTTTATACGAAAGCGGTGGTTTTATTTTTACCTTATATAATGTATGGCCTACTTTGTATCATTATTGAAGGAGATCCAGTTTATCAATTCCAACCCAAATCATGTAAATTAGTCTTGTTCTTGGAGATTTCACCTCAATCTTCGAGTCTTGTATTGACTATTGGACCTTTTTACTCGCTTGAATTTGATACCTGTTTTTGTTGGTCAAGTTAAAAAAAAGAAATGTCTAGCTTAGACGTAGCCTAGGCAGGCTAGGGTAGGCCCTATATTTAGATAGGTCTTAGCCTTAAGCCCTTATTTGGGGTAATAGTACGTTTCACCAGGTTTAATTACATTTAAATTAGATCTGGTTTGCAAAACAAAAAGAAAAGTCAATTCAATCACAGTGCAAATTGCATTTTTTTTTTGTGGGGGGGGGGGGGGGGGGGTATAAGACTATCCAACCCCAAAGGCATGTACATATAGTTGCCTGCATCAACCAGTATGATCATGAGTGGGGAGAAATTAGCCAAAATAAACATGGTGTCCATTCTTTAGGAGTGTTAGGCTTACTTATTTGAACCCCTTTATTATCTTTCATTGAATATGTGGTCATGATTGCATTGTAGATGTAAAGGGGGTTTAATGCCTAAAATAGATAGAATTATTTTGTAAATCTTTACTCCAGGAACTCAACAACAAAAAAAGGAAGCTAGGCAGCGTGAAAGGAAACTGGCATAATACTTCCATTTTGTTTCTCATTTGGGTAAAGGATGGGGGTGGTCCAGAATCAAGCATTTAATATTCCAGTGAATAGATGTCGATGTCTTATTCCTCTTCCAATAAAGTGCAGCTTCAGGCTTGAAGACTATGCACCATTTATCAAAACAAAATAATTTACATCAATTTCTTTAATCACCATCAATCATAGCCACCTTTCAACTAATCATTTAACAGGAGGGGGTCAAAATAGTAAAACATACATGTTTTGCAATGATTTGACAAAAATAACCTGACCTGAAGGGGAAATATAAGACTATCATGCCACACTTCATACACCCTGTTAGTTAAGAGGATCTCTCCAATCAGGAATTCCACCATGACACTCAACATCATCCACTAACCATTATCACCACAATCAGTGTGCCAACAAAATAACAAATATCTCTCATTTAGCTTCAATTTAAAAATAAGAAATAAACATTAGATACCAAAGTAATAAGATTTGTTCTTGAATTATGATATTTCATAGATTATTTTGTTTGCAATATTGAAAGTTGTAGATGGATGCAAGCAGAAAATGCAAGTAAACCATTCATTGATAAAAATGTGGCTTTTGCATGAATCTATTTATCTACACACCGAGACCAAGTTTGTAATACATTATAATTTGACTGTAAATCAAATGAATGAGTGAGAGTTGAATAGATTTAAACATGATGTCCTCTTTTTGAAAGACAAAGCAAATGGTTGAGACTTGAGAGATAATTATAATATGAAGGGAAAAAAATGTTTTTAAAGCTAGCCTGAGAAGGGGCTTGGAAATGTAATCTCTGCATGCATGTTGAGGTAAATTGAAGGCTGGTCGTCTAAACCACCAATAATTACACATCGCACCATTCGTTTCAGTTAAGAATGCATTCTTTCATGCATCGTTTATTGAACTCATTGGGAGAGTATATGAAAATCAGCTTGTAACATGTACACACTGGTTATATACACTCTGGTTGTATACAGAAAGTGCATGCCTAAAGCTATGCATGCAACCCATGCACATCACATGTACAATGCAATTGCAGTCTACATAGTTTATGTTGTTTACAAGTACAACAACAGGTCACTGTTTGACCTACATTCAGTTAGGCAAATCTAGAATTGTCTAGACTGCAACTGGGTTTTCCTACGAAAATACACCGCGCTGGTGGACTGTACCAAACGGAAGAAAAAGACCTTAATAATATACTACAGAAAATACCTGGGAAAATTTTTAAAATTCAGATCTTGAAATAACAAAAGGTTGTAACAGCCATTTCAGCAGTCTAACTAAGATCTTTTACCAATCTGTAAAGTGAAACCTTGTTATAACGAGCATGATGGTTCTCAGATAGCCTTAGGTTTAAAGCAATCACCTCACTATATCATTATCAGGTAACTTATGTGATAACAGGTCTCCTTATAAAGAGGTTCCACTATAATAATGATCAATTTTCACAAACAAAATATTACATCTATTCAGGTTTGTCTACAATGAAAGTGATTCAATCAATTTTGTTATGGGGCGATTTTATAATTTTTCTTTTAACTTGACCATGAGGAAAATGGAAATCTCTAATATAGATTCAGAATAGAAAAGAAATGAGCCTGAGGGTAAGACAATTAGATTATGAAAATATCATTTTTCTTGCATCATTTTAATTCTTTATCACTGCAAATGATTTCACCAACTAAAATGACTAGCGACGTCAACTTTTGCAAGGTCATGCTCTATAAGTCTCTAACCTCTGAGCTACATGGCACTCCTTCAAAGATTCTTCCTCAATGCACATACTAGATGGGTTCAGGAAAGTACCACTATGAGATGCATTCTAGCTCAGTGCGGGTTAGAACACAGTAAAGCAATTGACAGGTCTTAGGTAGAATCATAAGCCTATTTTCTTTGCTCACTTTCATTAAATTAATTTATTTCTGATCAGTTCCCATATGTTTGGATTTAAAAGAATTAGGAATGCCTAATTTTGTTACAGTGGAACCTTTTTATACCAAACTTCATTATAACGAGGTACCTGATATAGCATGGCTTGTCCATTGCTTGTGAACACTACCAAGTAACATCCATGGTGAACTGTCATGCTCCTATAGTCCGAAGATCTGTAATTAAAGAATGCAAACACACACAGAGAAAGAATGTTAGACTATAGATAGCAATTGCACTTTCATTTATTGATTTTGGTATAACATATTCTCGAGTCCATGGAAAACAGAGTGGAGTATTTTTAGGGAACAGTCATGAATGAGTCAATATTAATAAAACTTTATAAACTTTAAAATAAATTGTCTTGACCTCAAAAAGCATGTAGAGTAATAAAAGTTATCAACAAAAATTACCAAAACATGCAAATAAATTGAATAAGAAGGTGACAAATGATATTGAACACAATGAAGAAATTTGCTTGAATTATATAGCTTAAAGTTTAATCATTCATTGCCACAAACCAATAAATAAATTCACTGAGAAGTTGATCTATAATACCAATAAATAATGAATTCAAAATATGAAAAGAAAAACTTGAATGGCCTTAATTATTCCTCTTATCCAAATTAATACTTAATTATAAATAACGGGGAAAAGGCTAACCTATGAAGAAAAAAAAAGAATCCTGCACCAAAAAAATGAGTGGGATGATTAAATTATAGTAGAAAGAATACCTGTGCCTGTGGATAGCTGACTAGCTGTGCATAGCGAGTAAAGAACCGGCAGATAAGTAATCCTGAAGTACCACTGTAACACCAGCCTATCATCAGTCGCCAGTCCTTGTTGAACCACATCCTCAAAATATTGCTATGAGATGAAAAAAATATAACATTCATAAGAAAAATATTCACTTAATTTCACTAACATGTTCTTGATGTGGAATGAAAATACTAGACCAAAATAGTAAAAAAAATACATCTGTTCAGAGAGTGCAAATTAGTAATTAGCTCCTGAAAACAGTGAAATGACAAACGAGCTCCTGTAAAGTCTCAGTTAAAAAATGCAAAATTGATTGATTGACTTTAGGGTTCAAACTGATGATTAGGTACTACATTTACTTTTCAGTCAAGAGCCAGTTAAGTAAACGTAAAAAAAAAAATCCTTGAAAAGAAGTTTTTGTATTACTTAGACATTTCTTGGTCCATCATTTTGTATTGTCATCAATGATTTAGAATGGGCTACAAACGATACATCCTAAACGTGCAATCAGAGTAAGGGGTTGAACAAAAACATCAGATAAAAATGTGAATTAATGCTTTCCAGTCTGGGGCTGGCATGTGTTTGCAGGACAAATTGAATGTCAGTGCAGTGGCTGGAAGAAAACAATTAGCCATGCCTAGGGTCACTCTCTCACTCTCGGAATCTTTCTTGTTTTTAATTTAAATTTAAATAAATTATTATTAGGCCTAACCCAGGGCCAGGCAGGAGTCGGGACCGCAATAAAAATCAATGATTAATAAATCATTGAAAGATGCTAGGACAAGTCAACTGATCTCTCTAAATCTAATGTGATTAAACATTACCGGTTCTTGGATTATCTAAGGTAGATGGCAAACCATCGTTTTAGGCCGAGTATATTAGTCCAGATTGCCGAGACGGCCAGAGAAGCCGAGTATGAGAGAGGGACACCTTAGCCTAGCTTCGCCTGCCGACAAGACCGGCGTGGCTCACTTCTAGTTCTAGCCCCACCGGCACCGGCAAAGGCAAAAGCCAAAGCCGGTGAATTTACCGACTTTTAGGAGTTTTACTTTTAGAAGTTCAGCACTTGCATGTCTTTGTTGCCATCCATTATTCAGTCTTAGAGTTAGATCGACAAAACGAATCGTTTTCATGACATTGCCTATTTTACTGGTTATTTTAGTAATGGAATGGCCAACAGACTGAAATTAAATGTTAAAAGATGCCACAAAAACAAAAGATTTTTCGATCTATTCCAGCCGCGCCCCGGCCCCGCCCTCAGTCAGGCTCAGACCAGTTCCACTTCCAAATATTTCTTTCAAATTAATTATTTTAATAGGCCTAATGAAAATGAACTCACTAACTAGTTTCAGATATTATTTCAATCAAATTGTCGACATGATGACAAGTAGACACAATCTATAAAAAAAGGTATTACAGCATTTTAAAATAAAATCGACTTACTATTTTGTGAAAGTTGGATTCCGCCGTTCAACAGCTGTACGTTGTCGTCTGCTATTTTAAAAGGCTCAGTCACTATTGTGATTTGTACACACAGTTAAAATGCCAAATATGTGTAATAACTTAGGAATGCCGGTGTAACTTCTTTTATTACAAAATTAATTTGAATGACCAATTTTGGTTACATTTCACATATCTGATGAAATGTCCAGAAAAAATTATATGTTCAGTGTCAATCTGTACAAAATCGGACTTCTGGTTGGTGTATCAAATCTACAATCTACGGAAAAACGTTACTGTCAACTGGGGCGCCCTTCAAGTGGTCACAAAAAATAATTCGAGTTGACCTTCCTCGAGGCAACACGCAAGTGTTATACGCCCTCAACGTTCGTTGGTAAAGACGTAATAACTTTGATTTATCAAAATCGTTTCAGAAACAGCTGAAATATCCATAAGTATAAGTGCAGCTGAAATATCCATGAGTGATGTTGGGGACCAACTTTTATTCGATAATTGAAGAAAAATAATATTATTTACAAATCCTACACATTTTTGAAAATAATTCTACCAAAATGGTTTTTATTCGAATTGATATGTCGCCATCTACCGTTCGTGTAAATATAGGATGATCCATGGCGTGATCAACGTGTGTTACTGAAAGTGGTCCGATCTGAAAGAAATAACCGGGAAACTGACATTCTACATTTAAAGCAGCTAATTAACAGGTAAGATACATACAAATGAATTTGTTCACATTTTTAGGTTGTAGAAAAGTTATAATACTCGATTTTTGTCTTAAAAACCCTAATCGTGATGACGCGATCTGCCAGCCTTCCGACGATGACATGAATCATGATGCATGTCCGACGCGAAGGCATGGGATCCGCCCGGCCAGGCTGCTGGCCCACGGCCCACCACCGGTCACCTCGGACCGCGGCTCCCTGCCCTGACTCAAGACCTGAAGGCTAAGCTGAGCTGAGCCTGAGCCTGAGGCTGAGGCCTGTGCTGAGCTGACTGTGTGCCTGTCGATGTCGTGTATGATATTGGAATGGTGTAGACTAGAGGTGTACAACACATCGGCACTGCTTTTTAAAAACCGGTGTGGTGCTAAATCTGTAACTTCCAAAATTTGTTCGCTGTCGCAAATAAAAAATATGAAATATGCTTGGGCACGGGCGCCGTAGAAGTATTATGTCTGCTGCACGCGTAACCTAACCAGGCGTTCTTGAAGTTCTTGAAACCACCCGTCGGCAAATTTCCTACAAATTTGTTAAAGGAGAAAATCAAAGAAAACCCCTAAATATGACGATATTCATATCTACAGAAAGCTTGTAAGCCATAGAATGAGCTTGACTGACATTCAAACAATATAACGCTTCCATAAAAGCGAAATTAGGGTGAAAACATCACCCTATTCCCAGGGACAAATTCGCTCAATCGCTACACGAAACGGCCTTTAGCTGTGACGTAAGAACCGGGCTTGAAGCCCAGGCGGCTGCCGCGGATGTATGTAGATAAGCGTATAATATACCAGGCTGGAAAGACAATTAGCTTCAAGTTATGTGCTATTTTTCCCTTACCAAGAATAAATTATTATACTACATTGTTTGTAATTTGCTTCTCATTTATATTTTCATGATGATATTCCAACAAATGTATTGTTTGTGACAAAAAAAGTTGAAAAGGGTGAAAAAAGAAGGGGAAACTATACGACTGTGTCGTGCAGTAGGCCTGCACAGATTTGGGAGCAGGCGATTTTTTACCAACATGTAGTTTCACTTTGACATATCAGACGGAGAATTTACCACTTCCATTATGAAAACAAACAGTTAATAATCATTATGAATCAAATGAAATTAAAAAAAACGAAGAATAGTTATTACTTTAGTCGATCTATCATGGCTAGTTTCATGGTTTAGCTTGAAAAGTCGAGTGAATTAGATTCGCGATCTCCTGTGTTGTTACGATTCATCCGCGATTTCTCTGAACATTGGCAGCCGCATTACCTATACGGCTGATAGCGCTGGCGGATTTACATTTCCTGCGCGCGCATAAAACAAACGAGTGCACGTGTTAGCTAGCTAGCTTGCTCCTCCACGGATACTTCGAAGTCCATTAACACGCTGTTTTGTTGAAATTCTTCATCCATGTTGAACTGTCAGATGTAATTCTAGAGCGAGATCGTGATCGTGTGGACTGTAGAAAGCTTCGAATATAGCGCATACGCTGGAACTACTTTTAGTTCAATAACGTACATACACAATATGCATAGTATACGGCCGGCCGGGTATACGATCGTGCGCTTGCATGTATTTCTCGATGGACGAAACTTTTACGAAACGAAACAAAACCAAAACAAAACGGTGAGAAATACACTATTCTATGTAATTATACCAGTTATTGACATATTGAAATGGATTAGAAATATTGGCTTATATATTGTTATAACAAAGGCAATTCTAGCTCGGAACATGATTCTACTAGGTAATTTTGTTTTGAAACAGCTATAATAGATTTGTTTTTCATACTATCTCCGTGTACATATGAACAACAATTCAGCAAAATGGTGAGTTGTAAACAGTTATTTTACGGAGATTGACACTTTTTCAATGCCAATAATGACATGAATATTGACATTAGGATATGTTTCAGGACATGGGAGTACAACTGTGTGTCAGATATTGATTATTCAGGCAATATTCAATCGTTTTGAGAGAGTAGAACTGCGTCCACTCTATGAACATTTGCGTGTAGATCGCCGTTCGAGCTAGAGCTGTCGGGAGCGCAAAGCCCGGCTCTTACGTCACGCACAGAGCCACTTTGCTGTGCCGATTTCATGGTAAAGGGGAGGGTCAATTCACTAAAATTTTATTTTCATAAAACATGAAACTGAACACTTTCATGACTTGTTAACTGCACAAATTGCTTTAATAACTCATTCTATCATAAAATAAACCATAATAACTTGATTCTATTCCCTTTGAATTTCTCCTTTAACGTTTCGTCTTCACAGCGCCGTCGATCACAGTTACTGCACGCGTAACTCAAGTGAACGCTAGCGCAGAGCGCTAGCGTTCAAGGTCGGGCTGATATAGTGCCCCCGAATTTATGATCTAATGTGCACAATAAGTGTGCTTAAAATTATATATGATAGGCACCGATTAGATGATACATATGTGATGCAACTCTATGGGGTGGATCAGAATGATGATTTTTCGCTCCATTCCGCATCAGAATGAGTGATTTATGCACATCATCGACTTCTATCTGTGTTGTATTGCGACTTCTGAACGATCGATTACCGTACGACCACTAAACGCGCGAGTCAGATCTGCCGTCTATTCGGCGGGCGCGGTACTTGAATGGAGACCGTTTGCGCGGTCATCGATCGTTCAGAAGTCGCGATACAACACAGATAGAAGTCGAGGAGGTGCATAAATCACTCATTTTGATGCGGAATGGAGCGAAAAATCATCATTCTGATCCACCCCATAGTTGCATCACATATACATCATCTAATTGGTGGTAAGTACCGTATCATATGTATAATTTTAAGCACACTTATTGTGCACATTATATCATAAATTCGGGGGCACTATCAGCCCGACCTTGAATGCTAGCGCTCCGCGCTAGCGTTCACTTGAGTTACTGCACGCGCAGCATTTGGAGTTTGTGTCTTGCGAAAATCGTGACCACATTACGCGTATACGCCGCAATTTCTTGCTACTTGCTAGAAAAGATTGACGCATGTTTTATCGAATCTTCTTAATCCACCTGTCCACCGTCTGTTTTTGACAACATTTTGTGCAGCAAGGCCAAGGAGCTTGAACTTGAAGCTGAAGCCTTGAAGGAGGCATTTTGCATGCTTTATTAATATTACGACTGGGAACGATTTTTGCAGGCTTGTTTACTTGTTTGTGCGCATTTGTGTTTGATCATGGATTTCGCAGTGCGAACAGATTTAGCGTGACACCGGCACCCCGCGTAAAATTTGTGTTTGCGCGTGTTGTGAAAAGTTTTTAGGAGAAATGATGCATACTAATGATGTACAGTAAATTTGTGAAATGATGCCAACTTCGCACTAGAAATTTTGAGTTACGTCAATGGGAATAGAGGTGTGCTGGTTTAAATGAACACCGCAATCTTGTGCAGCGAAAAAAAAAACATGCGAGTTCGAAGACGATATCGCGAAATATAAAATACAGTATTGCTGATAACTGCATCAGAATCTGCACTATTTTCTTGATGTGTGAGTAAAGTTTTATGAAATGTTTATGAATAGTCTCAAACTGTCGGAAATATATTAGGGTGCCGATGCGAAGGTCACTCAATCATACTGCTGGCAGTGTGATGGGAGCATCGAAGTTTGCGCACCTTACTTCACTCGTACCACTACCAGTATGAAAGGAAATTAGTGCTGAGTCAAATCGAATATTTTGAATTTCGAATATGAGTCGTGTAAAAACGGTCGGATATCAAATATTCGAAATTTGAAAAAAAAAAAAAAAAAATTGATTATTATTTATTTTTAAAATAATTTTTAAAAATAAATATTCTGTCTGTTTTTTCAATTAGAATCGGCAGTACAGTGTGATGTTAGTGTACAAACTGCTGTCAAGATGAAATACTTCGATATCTCATCATAGATTCTTCTAAATTTGGCACTCACTATACCACTTGTATATTAATCCTCTTACCTTTGGTTTATTATTTGTTTTGTTTATTTGTAATTTATGTAAAATACCTTAACTTTTAACTTTAGCAATAGATAAGCAGGGTTCAATGTGCCATTTTCTGATCGAATCTATCGAATGGGGATTACAAAATTAAACGGGGAAAAATCGATTTTTTTTTTTTTTTTTTATTTATTTATTTATTTATTTATTTATATATTTTTTTTTTTTCTTCGGATATTCGTATCCGAAAATTTGTATTCGGTATCCGACCTTCACGGTCGGATAGCGAATAGCCATTCGATTTGACTCAGCTCTAAAGGAAATATATTGATTTTCAGAATGATTGGCATACCAACTGATTCAGAATATTCTGCAGTAATAACAAACCTGTGTTTTTATATTTCAAGAGTCTAATCTGAGTTATCTGACCTAGGCTGCTACATGTACATACAAGTACTATGGTTCATTTTGTTTTCATTTCATTTTTATCATTTAAAAAAGGGGGATTGAAATCTGTGCACCAATTTTCCACCATTCATTTGCTTGCGCTTCTTGTAAAGCTGTTGTTACTTTCTTCATTGTCCTTTCAGAGGCATTTTCATGGCCATGCAAAGCAGAGAGGCAACTGAAGTTTGCGCACACTGCTGTACTGCAACTTTGCTTAGTTTTTCAAGTACTTATGATTCAAAACAATAATATGCGAAAGAGGTGTAGAGCTCACTTGATTTTAAAGATGGTAGACCATATATTTATACCAACAAAAAAACGTGTGCCATACTAATTCACCCAGATACCTGATGTGACTTTTATGTTAGATATTTTCTGACAACTGTAATCAATAGGGCACCTCCATTGTGCATATTATATATGTTTCTTATTCTTAAGACTTAATTATAATGCTGTTATCCGATCCGGGAACGATCCGATTTCCCGGTGATAATCGCTTCCGAGCCGGATCCGAGACGGATCCGAGAAATAAATTTTCTCGGTAGAAAATATCGGAAGATTTTGCCGACCCATTTTCTCCAGTAATAATTGAAAATGTGTATGTTTGACAGTCCATTAAGTAGTGTAATTTAAATAAAGAATGGGGGAATCAATATTGTTTACTTTATGAGTGGTTATTTTGGAGAAATTCTTGGTTCGTAAATTCGTTTTGCAGTCGAAAATTGAACAGGATGCGCAAAATTGCTAGTCATTTGAACGATATTGCCGACGGAAATGCACACAAAGTTAGGCCGACACTCTCGGGGAGACTTCAGATGTATATCTGTATGATCGAGCTGATCAGCCAGTGCATTCTAAAAGTGGCTCAAAATACGTATTTTGGTTATTTGCACCATGTTTAAATGTTTTGATATTCTACTTACATGATTGCATGGCGTTTAAAAGCTGAACAGAAAAAAACTGAGCCCCAAAGCAATGCAAACAACTACTAAAAAAATCGGTAAATAACAACTACATAACAGATCGCGGATGAATCCGGCGTATGAAACAAAGACCCGTACACGAGCGAATATGCGTGAAACATGCCAGCAGTGCAGCGGCCCGAAAACTTGCTGCTACTATACCGGTACCGTTACTACTTCAACCTTCCCTCACGAACGTGCTTTGGAAATTTATCGATATATTCAGCGCAGTTTTTCATTGTTTTGGGGGTATTTTTAAAAATCTGTTCAGCTTTCAAATGCCATGTTATCATGTAAGTAGACTACCAAAAATTGTGTTGATCACAAAAAGGCTAATTTATAGCCACTTTTTGAAGGCTCTCACCAAGAAGATCGTACATATTTTCATGTGATGTTTCCCCGTGACTGGCCGGCTGAGTTCTGTGAATGTGTGGCGCGATGCTGAACAAACGATCAATTTCTAGGCCCAATTCACTTCGGAAAAATACTTTTCTTGCGAAACTTAGTTAATTCTGAATAGTCTGTAACTGTTTTTCTGTAAAGATTGATATGTGCATGCCTCAAAGCGTCAACATTGTTAATATTATTGGCATATAAAACAAGAAAGATAAGTCTACAACGCTGCATTTTTTTCAGAGCAAATTGCAATATTATTTTTTTCCGAGATCCGATCCGATCCGAGAATCTCGTTAGCGATTTTGAAATCTACCGATCCGAGAACGATCCGGGATTTTTTCTTTACCTAACAGCATTACTTAATTATGTATTTTACCATTTCATTTGTTAAAATTCTCCACTTTATCCATCTTTAATCCTCAGCCTTTCCACAAAATACAGAAAAGCCCCAGCGTCAAGCATGGGTGTGGTATCATTCATAAAGCAGTCGACTGTGGTGCACATCTGGTTCTTCTGCATCTTTTTGATCAGCGCCCTCATTGTTACGTCCCTGCAATGCTGCACCATAATCCTGTGGCCAATCAGCAAGCGGCTGTATCGTGATGTCAACAGCCACTTCATCAACCTACTTTGGCTCGGTAAGCTTGTATTCATTTTAACCCATAGAGTGGTGAAGTGTAATGTCATCAATGACGTCATAAACATCTTTTTTTAGAATTTTCAAATTGGATTTTCATTTTCCGAAAAAGCGTCAAAAAAAATGTCCAATTACCGAAAATCAATTGAATATGTTTAAAGTATTGGCTGAGATATGGCCATCCGAATTAATTTGTTTGGCAATAGGCACTCAGTGTTATAGTGCTCTGGTTCATAACTTTATGAACCAGTGTACTATAACACTGACTGCCCATTGAAGTAAAATTCATTTGGATGGGCATATCTCAGGATTCTCAGCCAATACTTAACAATAACATATTCAATTGATTTTCGGTATTTAGACGTTATTTTGTATGCTCTTTCTGAAAATGAAGTTTAAATTTTAAAATTCTACAAAAGGGTTTTTATGACGTCATGGCTTCTGTAATCTATTGCCTACAGAACTCGGGTCACTGGTGGGTCCTGTACTAATTCGATGGGCATTGCAAATTATAGATCTATGGGAACAAGTTATTAAAATTGTTTCCTAAATTACTTTTTTGTCCACATCTATCTTATTTATTATGTTTCTAGAACAATAACATTAACTTTCTTCATTACATCTATAACAATTTGTTTAAATCTAAAAAAAAAAAAAAAAAAAAAAAATTTGTTGGGGTTCTTTTGGGAAAAGTTGCCAAGGGAGAAGAAAAAAATATCATGTGTTTGAGCCTTTGTAGTTACTGTTTTTTATTCAAATAGTCTTGTGCAATCAATATCAGAAAAGAGATTGAATCACTGATATAGATTTTCCCAAATGTAACCTTTTTTCTGATGTGTAGATTATGTTTTTATTGATTTAATTAACTTATTAAAAAAAAAAAATCTTTGACTTATACATTTTTGTATCTGAGACATAAAAATTGAAGAATGAGAATTCATGCAATCAAACTTGCTTACTTTAAAGGGGAATTCCGCCTATATGAAGATTACTATGAAAGAAGGTGTATAACAAGAATGATTTGTTTCTTGTTTTGTGTCGTGTTTGTTGGATAACATTTTATTTACCGGTACCCATTATTCCTGTCATCATCATCTATCTGTTGGGTAATAACTCAATCTGGCCTGCAATTTATTTCCCTTTAACATAATTTCATGACAGAGCTGATCTGGTTGATAGACTACTGGTCCGGCTCTGAGGTTCACCTTCACATCAAGGAGGAGGAGATGGAGCGGCTGGGCAAGGAGCACTGCGTCCTCATCCTCAACCACCGGCAGGACGTGGACTGGCTCGTCACCTGGCAGGTTGCTCAGAGATTCAACATCCTCAAGGTCAGTACCAAGATGAGGATGATAGTGATTGTTGGTGATGATGATAATGATGATGATGATGTGAAGATGAAATGATGATGGGTGAAGAATTGAAGATGGTGATCATAATGATGACGATGATGGTGATGATGTAGTGATAATGGTTGAAGGTGGTGATCATAATGATGATGTTGATCATGATCATGATGATGTCCATGTTGATGAAATGGTGATGATAAAGATGATCATCCTTCAGGAGACCAGGAGGAAAATGACAATCATTATGATTATAAATGCTGATGACAATGACGGTGGTAATAATGGCGGGTTGTGATGATCATAATGATGGTGATGATGGTGGTGGTGGTGGTGGTGATGATGATGATGATGATGATGGTGATGGTGATGGTGTCCATGTTGATGAAATGGTAATGATAGAGATGATCATCCTGAGACCATGAGGAAAATGATCATAATGATGGTGGTGATGGTAGTGGTGGTGGTGATGATGATGATGACAATGATGATGATGATGACGACAATGGCGATGTTGATGATAATGGTCGTGGTGGTGATGCTGATGATATGATATGATGGAGATGACGGTGATGGTGGTGGTATCATGGAGATGGTGATGTTGATAATGATTAAATGTTGTCAATTAAACATCAATTCAGCAATTGTAATGACTAATGATAATACTATTTTCCCTTTTTCTCCTTTGACAGGGTGCCAAGAGTTTGATGAAGAATGAACTCAAATACGTGCCTTTCTTCGGCTGGTCTTTCTACCTCACAGAGCAACTGTTTGTTAACAGAGACTATGCAAAGGACAAAACAAGTCTTAACAACCACTTGAACAACATTGCAAATTTCCACTATCCATGTGTTGTAAGTATAATTTTACAATTTATAATAATACAATCTATGACTTTCAACCATGTTTGTCCGTGTCAGTGAGTGTAATTGACTATTTACGAATTAATGACTTATACTGTGCACCAAGTTTGTCAATGTCAGTGAATGTATTTCTTTATGATAGCTTTGCAGTAAGTATGACTTTTCAATACTGCCCGTCAATGTGCGAATATTGCAAGTTTTTATGCCTCCGCCAACAAAGTGGCCGGTGGCATTATTTTTTCTTGTTGTCCGTCCATCCTTTTTACGTTCTAACGAGATCTTGAAATCCAGTGATCAATTTCAAATTTAAGTAAATGTATGACTTATTGGGGGTGACAATGATCTGATTAGATTTTGGGGTCAAAGGTCACAGGGCTCATTATACAAACATGTGATGGCTACATGTATAGTAAAACCCACCACTTGTCGGTAATTATGTTTTGCAGTTATGGGCTTCCAAAGATGAAAATTGGCCCCAGAAGAAAAATGGTATTAAAGGGATAGTACAGTTTTGGTAAGGCTGAGCTGTAGTAACCAAAACCTGCACAATGACACTATAAACTAATAGTTATAACCCCACCATGCTCGAAAGGTATAGAAAATTACAAATGACTAATTAAAAAGCCTGTTATCATTTTAAAAAAGAGCCATTCAAACACAAGAGGGTGCTCTCTAAAAAAGCATTGGTTTCAACCATTTTTCATACAAAATTATGCATTTGATGTTTTGTTGAAATAATGATTAGATAGAGAGATCATCAACAACTATTTAAAAACCTCTTTTGAACATTTTTGAAAAAGTGTAGGCATTTTTAAAATTTTAAAAAAAATCATCGAATAAATCTGGGCCCCAGATTTATTACGATCGGATATATTTATTGATATTTCAGCCGTTTCTGAACCGATTTTGATCAAATAAAGTTCATTCTGCCATTAAAATTGTATGCTCTTTCAAATTTTACACTCAGTTTTTCATTACCTCACAAAAAAATTATTTGGTGCAGCGCCCTCTTTACCAAAACTGAACTACCCCTTTAATAGTGATTGTCATATTTGAAACATCAATATCTCAGTTTCAACTTCACGCATTATGAGATATACAAATTATCATAACTCTGCCAAATTGTATCCAAGTTAATTGAAATAGGTACTAAAATAAAGCTGATGAATCACCCTTTCAAATGGTATATAAATCTCAAATTGGATTTTCGCCAACAACTTACAAGTAGTGGGTTTCGCTGAAGCTGGTCACAAATAGCTTGTAATTGCCAAATCTCAAGAATTGGTTGAGAGATTACAATCAAACTTGGTTCCTGTATGTATCTTGGGGAACTAATGACTTGGCTAGATCTATACTTCAAGAACATTGCAACATATTGCATGCATCGTAAAGTACTATGCATATCAAATATTAGATTTGGGGGTCATGAAGTCGTAATGTAGGTCACAGGGCTCATTATACCTTATGATTGCCAAATCTCAAGAATTGGTTGAGAGATTACAATCAAACTTGGTTCCTGTACATGTATGTACTGTATCTTGGGGAACTAATGACTTGGCTAGATATTATACTACTTCAAGAACATTGCAACATTCCACTATCTATATTGTATGCATCATAAAGAATGCATATTAGAATACAGTGTAATCGACTAGAACTAATTAGTGAGTTTTTAGCAGTATTTGTCAGTGTTAGTGAATGTATAATAAGGATAAAAACTTAGTGTTTATCAACCACTTCATTACACATGCATTTTCATTTTGTAATGTGACTGACGTAATGTGACTGACTGTCAATTTTTCGTTAATTTCCAGTCCTTAAAAAAATGCATGATAGAAGCGAACTTTAAACAGTAATGAAATTATGATCTTAGAAGTAATAGAAAGTTGCATCCACATAATTTGCTACATAATTTGTTACAGTTTTAGCATGCGTTTCACGCAAAGTTCATTGAAAATTTACAGGGGTAAAAAATAAAATGCGTAACGTGACTGATGCACAGTATAAACTTCCTCTGAAAATTTAAAAACAAAGAATTGAATCCTATTCTTTCCAGTGCTTACATGTGTTGGCCCTAGTGGTACGTCATGGGAAAGAAATTTAATTGACAGCTTCTTTTTTTAAAAGAAAGGGAGTGTGAATTATACTTTGATTGTTCAAGAAATGTTACGTGACTGACATGAAATAGCCCTAAAGATATTATTGTATGCATGTTATTTCCTACAGACTCTGAACGAAGGACGGTGTGACCTTGGCTTGCCGCTATCATCTTTATCTTGACTTGTAGTATTATTTGTTTGAACATTGGAATTGAAAATACGATATGATCAATTGCAAAACTTCCTTTTCACTTTGTTTTTGGTTCCCGTTTACTTTGTTTTTATTCCTGTTTTCGGAGAGTCATGTACTTTGAAGATAAGAATGCAAGATGAGAAAACAAATTAGAGTATTGTATTTTTGTGCAAATATTTGTTGTTGACCTTGGCTTTGCCCGCTATCATCTTTATCTTGACTAGTATCGTTGTTTGAACATTGGAATTGAAAACACAATAATAATCAATTGCACAACTTCATTTTCACTTTGTTTGTATGCCTCCGCCAACGAAGTGGCCGGAGGCATTATGTTTTCAGGTTGTCCGTCCGTCCATCCGTACGTACGTCCGTCCGTACGTACATCCGTCCGTCCGTCCTGTTTTCGGTTGACGGATCAATTTCAAACTTGGTATGAGTGTACATATTAGGGTGACAATGATCTTATTAGATTTTGGGGGTCATGAGGTCAAAGGTCAAGGTCACAAGGTGCAATATGCAAAAATAGCTTGTAACGGCAAAATCTCAAGAACCCGAATGTCAAATTTCAATCAAAATTGGTATGTGAATGTATCTTAGGGAGACAATAAAGCCGTACAATTTTGGGGTAACAAGGTCAAAGGTCAAGGTCACAGGACTCAATAAATATGCAAAAATAGCTTGTAATGGCAAAAGCTTAAGAACTGAATGTCAGATTTCAATCAAACTTGGGTACCTGAATGTATCTTAGGGAGCCAATGAAGCCATACAATTTTGGGGTCATGAGGTCAAAGGTCAAGGTCACAGAATTCATAGATGCGAAATAGCTTGTAATTGTGTCTCAAGATCTGGTTGATGAATTACCATCAAAATTGATTTTACAGTATTTATTCAGTGCATGTTAATTTGGGCTTGATATAAAAATTGCGTGAAAGCGGATGCATAATTTTCAACTACGCGCAGTCGAAGATCAATCTAGTTATTCCTGTGTACATGTGTACTTTGAAGATAAGAGTAAGATGAAACCAATTAAGAGTATAGTATTTTTGTGCAAATATTTGTTATTACTGGTTTATTTGTAGAATGCGGACTTTGGTGCTAAAGTTGTGATAATAATTTATGAAAAACCTTCTTTCATAAAATATAACCTAGCAAAAATAAACTACATGTTGTGCAATGCATGTTTTACTAATGCCTGTCCAATACTTCAATTCTACAGGTAGATGAAGTAATATGTTACATGTTTTATTTGTAGCATTCTATGTACCTGTTGAGCCATCTTTCTTGTGTACTAGATGATAATTCAGAATACATTAGCCTCCAAGAGCTACAGCCTACATTATGTATTTTCATCAAGCCTTTTTTCCCAATAAACCACATAAAGTCAATTAAATTAATAGTAGTACATTTTATGTGATTGAATTCAACTTATTTCATCAATGCAATTACCTTTACCCGCAATTTATTCAATTGCATTTTCTGTAATTGAATTCAATTGATAGAATTTATTGAATTATACAATACCTGTGCCCGCTATCAGAGAGCAATTCACACACCTTGATACTTTTTTTGCAAACTTAACCCATTCCATTCAAGATTGTGGAATCCCTATTGACTTTGTACATAGCCAGCCAGGTTCCCTTAGGCAAGGGGTTAATTAATTAATCATTAATTTGTAAAATGTACCCGGGCCTACATTTCATACACTGATGATCTTTCATAAATTGATGAATGACGATACATGTACATGTAGTTCTATTTGCTATGTAAATGTACAATGTAAGTATCCTGCCCCTTTTAATTGCAACAAATATGCTGGTATTCCAGCAAGTGAAAAGCAGGTACGCTTAAAGTACAACAATTCAGAGTCACTTGCCCAACAGCAGTTGCCAAACAGCAAGATAGATCCAAATTATGTTCATGTGAAAAAAAAATACAAAATGATTGAGACTTTGAGAGGAACCTATTGATCAAAGTTTTCTGATGTAAATCACTAATTTCAATTAAATATATTCTTATCAAAAAATGTCTCTCTAATGTAGTACTAAATATAAAGGGCAAGTAACATTTGATTTTGGGGAAAGCTATCGTCTTAGGAACTTGCCCCAATGATTGCCAAGTACTGGGCAAGTCACTAAACAAAATATGTTTAATGTTCATGTTTATATGCTAGATCGCCTTCATTTTGAGGGAAGTTGTTTCCTTTGAAAAGATTTAACATTTGTCTCACCTGCCTGTACAGGGTTCATACAGGGGCCTGGAAATCCTGGAAATTCATTTAAATGGAATTTTACTTCAAAATGTGTTTTCCAGGCCTTGCAAGTCAAAGAAGTCAAAGAATTGTAAAATGACATCATGCATGGGTAATGGAAAGTTGTGGCATTTTATTACATCTGTTTTTTGCGTGGCAGACATTGATATGTGACCGGCTATAGCAAAACCCTGCACTTGTTGTTAAAAATCAAAATGTTGATTATCATACCATTGGAAAGGCCTTATTACAAGCTTTCATTTGATGCTTCGTTCTAACGATTTGGTAAATAATTGGCAAAGATATGATTGTTTCAATTTAACAATCAAAAGTCTTTTACACACATTATGAGAACTTAAATTGCCTATTTCTTCAAAACATTAATTACCAACAAGTGCAGGGTTTTGCTATAATAGCCAGTCACATAATTTGCGAGGGGACCCGCTTCACAGAGAAGTATGCCAAGCAGAAAGGGCTCCCTGGGCTGAAACGCCATCTCATGCGAGAACTTTTTTTCCTTCTTTTTTTAAACATTTTTAAACGTTTAAAGACAAATAATGTTTAAATGTTTAGTGAAATAAATTAAATAACTCAGCACTAATTTCAACTGTTAACCATTTTTGTTTTGCTTGTCAGACATTGATATTTTGCGAGGGGACCCGCTTCACTGAAGCGAAGTACATGTACATGTATGTAAAGAGCCACCGGCAGAAGGGGCTACCTGGGCTGAAACATCACCTTATGCCATGATTTTTCTTGTTTGTTTAATGTTTTAAAACTTTTATCAAAGACAATGTTTAAACATTTAGTAAAATAAACTAGTTTTAACTGTTAACCATTTGTTTTTTTGCTTGCCAGACATTGATATTTTGCGAAGGGACCCGCTTCACAGAGGAGAAGTATGCCAAGAGCCAGGCCTTCGCCAAGCAGCAGGGGCTGCCCGGGCTGAAGCATCATCTCATGCCGAGAACTTTCTTTTCTTTTCTTTTTACGTTTTAAAACGTTTAAAGACAATGTATAAACATTTAGTGAAATAAATGAAATAACTCGGCACTAATATTAACTGTTAACCATTTGTTTTTTTGCTTGCCAGACATTGATATTTTGCGAGGGGACCCGCTTTACCGAGGAGAAGTATGCCAAGAGCCAGGCCTTCGCCAAGCAGAAGGGGCTCCCCGGGCTGAAGCATCATTTCATGCCGAGAACTTTCTTTTCTTTTCTTTTCTTTTTACGTTTTAAAACGTTTAAAGACAATGTTTTAACGTTTAGTGAAATAAACGGAATAACTCAGCACTTGTTTTAACTGTTAACCATTTTTGTTTTGCTTGTCAGACATTGATATTTTGTGAGGGGACCCGCTTCACAGAGGAGAAGTATGCCAAGAGCCAGGCCTTTGCCAAGCAGAAGGGGCTCCCAGGGCTGAAGCATCATCTTATGCCTAGAACCAAGGGATTCAATCTCTGCATGCAGGCTTACAAGGGAAAAGGTAACCCTAGAACATCTTAAAGCCCAAGACCAGTTTTGGGAAAGTAGCCGAATACATCTATATTGATCAATATTGTTGAATATGTACTGAAATAGGGCTTGTGTGGTAAAATCCGAACCTAAGCATCGTTAAATACAGAAATATCAGAAGAAATTCAATATCCGCCTGTGAAATTCATAAATCCACCGCCCGTTCAGACCTGTCAGCGCCGCTAGCGCTGGGGGCGATATCGACAAGCTAGGGACAAGCCCGTATAGCGCGACACCTCGTGTACACCTCGTGGTCGTAATACACGTAGCGTATGAGCGATTCCGCGTTGGCGATATCTATCCGGCCCTAGATCAATTTATAATTTTGCAAATATATCAATTAGTAGGCGGTTTCTTGGCCAAATTTGGATAATCCTATATTAGTACAATTATATTATTTCACATTATTGGTAATAAGGGCTTCCATTTCATTTTTTTGAGAGGGGGGCGTTTCCAAAACTGGCCTTTACCTTTAACCCTAAAGGCTTAAAATATTGATTTTAAACCGTAAATTGTAATTCATGGGCGCATAATATTGTATTTTATTCAACAAACAAGCTGAATTGTAGTGGCATACATGTACAATAAAATGCAACAATATATACAAACATCAAAATAGCTAAGACGAGGTGTAAAGATTTTCTGTTAATATTCATTCAATAATTAGAGCAAGAGATAATAACACATATATTATGCATTTAATACAAATTTGCTGTGAATACTAATGAACATCTGTAAATTATGTTGTAATTTGTTTTGATACAAACATGAAGTGATATTCCAAGTCAATAACTTAATATTAAGGTAGCATGTTTCAATTTGTGTTTCCTAATGCTAATTGAATATTTGAGGTGAAATTTTAACAATTAATTATAAATAGGTTATTGCCATTTAACTGTGTTAATTAAGCTGCATTCATGAGCATACATTTTCTACCAATAGCTGAAGGGATTCAGTCTTTGCATGCATGCTTATTGCTTACAAGAGAAAAGGTAATCATAAAACATCTTAACCCTTAACTGTTGATTGCAATTCATGGGTACTTATAAATAGGTGAAAACACATTGCCATTTGAATGAGCTAATTAAGATTGTGATTGCCCAGTGTATGCTGAATACAAAGGACTTCCTGGTATCCATACATCATTCATGAGCAACACTATCTACCAATAACTGAATGGATTCAATCTTTGCATGCATGATTGCACGTTGCAAGAGAAAAGGTAAACCATCTTGCAATTTATTTAACCCTTTCATACATCTTTAGGCAAACCTAATGGACTCGGATCTCATTCACAGAATGAGACATCACATCTTGTATTCTTCCATGTCAAGCTTAACCTGTTTCCTTTGAGATTCAGAAATCCCCATAGACTTTGTACATAGCCCACTTGGTTCCCATAGGCAAGGGGTTAACCTAATTGCATTTCTGACCATTAAAGGAGTATGATTTTTAAAAGTAGACAACATATATGAAGTTATATTTCGAGGCCAGTCAATTTTTTTTGGAGGCCATTGACAATTGAAAGAAAATTATTTCACTGGCTTGACTGTGCCAGTAGAACAATAAATAAGTTTGGAGCCCTGGTTTTTACCATAATATATGATTAGGAGTTACCAAAGTATTAACAAATCATTGTGAAAACTTGAATGAAACATGGTATCCCCTTTACAACCTATGTTTTTCATCCATTCTCATCCATGGATTCACATATATGGGTGAAAGCTCTCTGTTGTCATACAGATGGGGTTAGCCCTCTGGCTGCAAAGTGTTTGCCAAACAAAAATGACCAACTTCTAGGTGTTAAACTTCAACTATTGCCTAGAATAATGTACAATTGGATTTACACGCAAATGGAAAACATGGTTTTGGTTGGTATTTATTATAACAAGCATTATCCTTTGACCTCGGCCCAAGCACTTACTGGAAGGTGTTTTACAAAGATTCTAAGTTGAACTTAACTCTAAGTTGGACTTACAAATTATGGAAAGCTGTTAGTTACTTTTAAAAATTGTTGTACATGTTTAAAATTTAAAATGTTGATTGAAGTCATTAATAATATTATTTTTTTATCAAGGGAAATTCATGTTCTTGATTTGAAATTTCTAAAAAATACAAAATTTGCATTTTTGCTTTTGAAAATATTTTATTCCAAGGCTACAAATGGCCTTCCATGATAGTTAGAATCTGTGTGAAACACCCCAGGGGGGTGTTTCACAAAGATCCTAAGTTGAACTTAACTCTAAGTTGGACTTATGGTAAGCCATTTGTAGCCTTGGAATAAAATATATTCAAAAGCAAAAATGCAAATATTTTAGACTTTTCATAACTTATACATCTAGAACATGAAATCTCTTTGATAATAGAAAATAAATATTATTTGAATCAACACTTAATGCCTTTTAGAAGAATTTTTACAACAATTTTTCAAAGAAACTAATGGCTTTCCATACTTTTTAAGTCCAACTTAGAGTTAAGTTCAACTTACATGTAGGATCTTTGTGAAACACCCCCCTGGACTCTTCCTGAAAGGGTTTATCTCTACATGGCAGTTTGCCAGAAAAATGGTGCCTAGATTATAAATGCAACCTTCTTTAACCTCTGAATTCCAAGTTTCATTTCACATCATTTTAGTTGAGTAAATATTTACTCTTGCCATATCTGTACAGCCCCTGCATACTTTATCTACATGTATTCACTTATAATATAAGTGAAAAAGAGCAAAGAAAATGGCTAAATCGGTTCGGTGATCCCTCGCATATATCCCCTATGTTGATTTTGTATCCTTCGGTTTTATGTCTGGTTAATATAATGTTAATAGCTTCTGACCACACGAGCATTGAAAACTAAGGGGTTTCAGGGACGAACATTGCACTAGGGTTTTCTATAGCTCGGGCAGTAGAGCGCCGGTCTAGCAATCCCGGAGAAATCCCATTTTCTCTGCTCTTCTTCATTTATATAGTATATTTCTGGTCAGTCTCTCTATAATATGTTTGATTCACTTATAATATACACAAACATGACATTTATTCAAGGCTATTTCAAGCAATGCACCTATTCTCTCATTTTTTCTCTTCTTTCTGCTTAACATTTTCTTTTCTTTTTCCCTGGGATAATTTCAGGTTATTCTATCGCTTTTCTTTTGATTTCAGTATATTTTTTATTTATTCATATCTGCAGTTCACACGCTTGTAGATGCAACAATAGCTTACAAAGATGGTGCGAGGTCAACGCTGTATGACCTCATATGTGGGAAAAAGTTTGAATACCACATATATCTAAGGTATGTATAATTCTTCGTAAAGCCTGTTTGGAGACGACATAATAATGTAGTATTTCTTATTTATATCTGTGCACAGTTCACACACTTATAGATGCAACAATAGCGTATGAAGATGGCGCGAGGCCAACGTTGTATGATCTCATATGTGGGAGAAAGTATGTATACCACCTGTATGCCAGGTATGTATTTTTTAATTGGCCTGTTGGGAGATGGCATAATGGTATGGAAACTAACCCTAATGGTATGGCTAACACTATAACCCTGTTTGATTTAATTTGTGGGAGAAAGTTTGTATACCAATATTAATATATATGCAGGATATGTATAATTTGCCTGTTTGAAGACGACAGTATAGAGTGGTGAAGTGTGATTTCATCTATGACGTCATAAACATCTTTTTTTAGAATTTTCAAATTTGAACTTCATTTTCAGAAAGAGCATAACAAATAATGTCCAAATACCGAAAATCAAATGAATATGTTAAATATTGGCTGAGATATGCCCATCCGAATGATTTTTTTTGTCAATAGGCAATCAGTGTTATAGTGCTCTGGTTCACAACTTTATGAACCAGTGCACTATAACACTGATCGCCCATTGAAGTAAAATTCATTAGGATGGGCATATCTCAGCCAATACTACTGCTTTTCGGTATTTAGACATGTATGATTTTTTATGCTCTTTCTGAAAATGAAGTTCAAATTTTAAAATTCCAAAAAAAGATTTTTATGACGTCATGGCTTCTGTACTCTATACAGATGTTAACTGGTGGTGGAGGGAATGTTCCTCTCTGAGAGATTTGAAATGCTCTTGAGAGACTTATTGTCATTACCAAATAGCATTTCAAATCCCGATGGAACATTCCATGATTTTCCCCGACGACAAAGTTTACATCTGTTATATTATATGACAAAAGTAACACATCTTTACACTTTCAGCCTCTGAACTCGATGAGAAGATGTCGCTTATTGAAGTGATATGTTGACAAGTCATTGTGACGTCATAATAGAATCCCTCTCTCTCTCTCATTGTGACGTCATTATACAGTTGTTAACTGGTGGTGGAGGTGATATCACGGAATGTACCACTCCGAGGGTTTGAAATGCTATTAAGGGAAGATTATAAGTCCCGAGACGTAGTCGAGGGACTTATTTTCTTCACGAAATAGCATTTAAAATCCCGATGATTGGAACATTCCATGATTTTCCCGACAACAAAGTTAACAACTGTTATATCATCTGACTGTTTAAACTAAAACGAATTTAAATCATAATCCGTTTCGTGGACGTTGGGCTTTTCACTCACTCACAGAAACACATCACACAACACAACGCAACACACAGTTCACACAACCTGTCGATTGTCGCACGAAGTTTGCCTCTCTCCGCACTAATATCTCAACCTGTTCCGATCACTGCATTTCTATCAGAAATATTTGTTAATTGTTTCCTTCGAATATGTTAATCAGGTCATTTTCTGATCAAACTGGACTGGAAATCGCTGATTTTTGTTTGAATTTGGTGCCCGCGAGATGAATGATTTTATAGGCCTAACGTACGAAGTATACCGTATCGTACGGTATGGCATAGCGGTACGATATGGTACCGGTATGTCTACATTTGTGTACCAAGCAATAAACGGTTTTTGTTTGTATACTACTATTTAATTGAATGTAAGGGCAGGTGACATACCTCTCTGGCCATGTGTCATACAAAAATGACATGCCAATCACATGACCGTGTTTAGCCAATCAATGACGCATATTTTACTAAGTCAGATGATATAATACAATCTCTCTTGCAGTGCTCGCCATGTAATATAGTACCTGCTGTGATAAATAACAAAATATTATGGCAATCACATGACTGTGTTGAGCCAATCACTAACCCCCTCCCCCTCCCCCCCCCCCCCCCCCCCCGGGAAATTTATGAAATTTTACTTGCCAGGCATGAATTTGTAATTGCCACTGGCAAACAAATGAGACCATTTATGATCTTTTGACTTGCCCTGGGCAACCAAATGAGATCATTTATGATCTTTTACTTGCCCTGAGCAACCAAATGAGATCATTTATGATCTTTTACTTGCCCTGAGCAACCAAGTGAGATCATTTATGGTATTTTACTTGCCCTGAGCAACCAAATGAGATCATTTATGATCTTTTACTTGCCCTGAGCAACCAAATGAGATCATTTATGATCTTTTACTTGCCCTGAGCAACCAAGTGAGATCATTTATGGTATTTTACTTGCCCTGAGCAACCAAATGAGATCATTTATGATCTTTTACTTGCCCTGAGCAACCAAATGAGATCATTTATGATCTTTTACTTGCCCTGAGCAACCAAGTGAGATCATTTATGGTATTTTACTTGCCCTGAGCAACCAAATGAGATCATTTATGATCTTTTACTTGCCCTGAGCAACCAAATGAGATCATTTATGATCTTTTACTTGCCCTGAGCAACCAAGTGAGATCATTTATGGTATTTTACTTGCCCTGAGCAACCAAATGAGATCATTTATGATCTTTTACTTGCCCTGAGCAACCAAATGAGATCATTTATGATCTTTTACTTGCCCTGAGCAACCAAATGAGATCATTTATGATCTTTTACTTGCCCTGAGCAACCAAATGAGATCATTTATGATCTTTTACTTGCCCTGAGCAACCAAGTGAGATCATTTATGATCTTTTGACTTGCCCTGAGCAACCAAATGAGATCATTTATGATCTTTTGACTTGCCCTGGGCAACCAAATAAGACCATTTATGAACTTGTACTTGCCCGGCATGAATTGTCCTTTGCCCTTGGCAACCAAATGAGACCATTTATGAAATGTTACTTGCCCGACATAAATTTTTACTTGCCCTGTGCAACCAAATAAGACCATTTATGAACTTTTACTTGCCCGCCAAGAATTTGTATTTACCCCTTCCAACTATATGAGATCATTTAAGAACTTTTACTTGCCCGGCATGAATTTTTATTTGCCCCTTCCAACTAAACGAGACCATTTATGAACTTTTACTTACCCGGCATGAATTTTTACTTGCCCTGGGCAGCCAAATGAGACCATTTATGAACTTATACTTGCCCCGCATGAAGTTTTATTTGCCCCTTGCAACCAAATGAGACCATTTATGAACTTTTACTTGCCCGGCATGAATTTGTTTGTCCCCTTTTACTTGCCCGGCATGTCCACAAACATATCAGAGTGCGTTGCCAATGTGAGTTCCCCACAGAAAAAAATGGACATCTTCAAGGAGCCATAGTTTTCTTGTTTCTTGCCTGATTATGCTCTTACTTTCAGAGACTATTCCTCCTAACGTCTGCAAGTCTATGAAAGCAACTGTACAGTTTGCTTGGGTTTCATTGTCCTTTATTAAAAGGGATAGTATAATTTTGTTTAGAGGGTGCTTTACAAATAATTAATGTGTGAGTTATTGGAAAACTAAGTGTAATATTTGGAAGAACATGGGATTTTAAAGATAAAACAAAATTTATTTGATCAAAATCTGTTCAGAAAGAAAATATCAATGAATATATCCGATTGAAATAAATTTGGGTCCCACATTTATTTAACAATTTAAGAAAAAATCTATATATTATGCTGCCTATACTTTTTTTTAAATACCACATTTATTCAACAATTTAAGAAAAAATATATGCTGCCTACACTTTTTTGAAAATATACCATTGATGCTTTTAAATAGATGCTAATGATCTCTCTATTAAATCATTATTTTAACCAAACATCACATTCACAATTTGTTATTACAAAATTAAAATTAAACAAAATTGTTTTTAGAGAGCGCCCTCGTGTGTTTTCACGGCTGCTTTTTGAATGATAGCAGCATTTTAAGTTTTTCTACCTTTCGGGCATGGTGGAATTACAACTTATAGTTTGTAATGATATGGTGCAAGTTTTTGTTAAACTAACATCAAGTTTAGCCAAAATTGTAATATCCCTTTAATGGGGCTACAGATCTTTGACCTATGCCCAACATTTTGCAAAGGGTTGTGTAATTCATTAACAATGCAATTAATTACCATCACTTACGGAACTATTTTGGCCTCATGGTATATTTGTTCTGGAAACATATTTTTCTGAACTTTTTGGTGGAATGGACTACTAAATATGTTTTATTTTATAAGAATATTACTTTTGGGTGGTGGTACAGTATTTTTTACAGTATTTAAGTGGATGAGACTAGTGAAGTAACCTGTCTGAAAAGGCTGCATAAAATCAGATTCCAATCAAAAGAAATTTTAAAGGGTCTATCTATCTATCTAGATAGACAGATAGATAGCCCTTTAAAAGGTCTTTTCATTGGAATCTGATTTTAAATGAAGAACAAAAGAATACACAAGAAATTCAGAATCATACTATACTCATCTCATTAGCATATTTGCATAATTAATTTGCTTCGTTAATTACAGAAAATACTTGAATATTATCAGAAGTATAACATGACTATTCTTACTGTGCCCATGGAGCCTAAAGATTTGTTTAGCTTACAGCATAAACATCAAGTTATACTCTGTGTTTTCTTGCATACACATCAGTGTGTATCTGACAATATGCAAATTTCATGCTTGCTCATGTGAATGGAGTACTGGTAATATATGCTAAAATAACACATTCTTTATAAATATGACTCTGAAGGAAGTACAAAGACTATTGAAGCCATTTTTATTGTGTTTTTTGTGTTTTTAATATATATACTTTCATTTCGTCCAATTTTTATCCGCCAAACGCTTTTCATTTTTGAATAAATTTGCATAAATTAGTGAAAATAAAAAAAAAAAAAAAAAAAAGAAAAAGAAAATTATTCAAACTCTATCTCCTCTCATGTTTTTTACTGGATTGAAGCCAAATTTGGCTGGTATGTTATTCAACTATTTTTCCATGATATGATGAAAGGAATTTTGAAAATATGCATAATCTTTGAATAATTAATTAATTATGCGAATTACCAGATTTACATTAAAAAAACTTGAATTTTTTGAAATATTTTGGAATGTGATAGGGCTATCAAAAAAAGCCATCATATTGTGCAATGGTATGAACCCAACATCCTGTTCAATTTTTAGCCCAATTGAATGATAAATAGTGAAGTTTTTAGGAAAAATGTGTGAAAAAATGACTTTTTACAGAAAATGCATGTAAAGATAACCATTATCCATTGCATGTGTACACTAACGATATGCAAATATGATGTTTTAATGCATTTATAGTTATTTCTCAGGGCTTTTCATGCTGGATTCATGTTGAGAAGACCATAAAGATATGGTATAGCTATAAAAAAATTAAAAAAAAAAAAAAAAAAAAAAAAAAAAATCATTTTTTTTGTTTTGCATTACCAGTACTCCATCCTTAATACAGAAAACCATAATAAACAATGTAAATACCTAAATCTCAATCTTATCCATGTCTGTGATTCATTTTGAGTCAATATAATACTTTTTTATTATGTTTTTCTTTAAAAATTAGAAAAATTAGCAAAAATTAGCATACTTCGGTAATGAATATGCGCATAATTTGCATATTTAACATTGGATCGTTTACAAAAATATGAACGCGTCGCTAATACTTCAATGTACCTCCATGCAAAATTTCGCGTGAATTGGACAATCGGTCTTCGAGATCTGGGGGGGGGGGGGGGTCAAATTGACCCCCCCACCCCCCACCCCCAGTTAAAACCTGGTCTGATATAGCCCACTTAAAACTTGTCCAATTTTGTCCAATGCCAGTACACTGACTTGATATAATGTTGCTGCCTCAGCCACAAAAAGGCTGGAGGTATTATCTTATAGTGTTTGACTTGAGCACTTTAAAGGCATCTAGTAACTTTGTTGACATGTGCAAAAACTGATTAGGGGTTGATAGAATGTGTATTTTGTGATCTGGTATGTTCCCTTGGTAATGTGTGAAATTCCAAGGTAAATGTATGTCATATGAATGAGTAATGAGCGAAAATGCAAAGTGGTATTTGCTAAATCACTGCACACAGTTATAATTATCACACAGATAATTAAACATTCAAATACTTCAACCATAAATATCTTTATAACAAAAGAAAAATTCGGGAAAAAAAACCTGCTCCATGTTTCTACTGGGAATACGATAGCAATGAGGTATGAGAGAACCGCTAGTAAGAGTTCTACGTAAGTTTTGTGGATTTTGACAATGTTACTTGGATCCCTTTAACTCCTTGAATGCCAAGCTCGCATTTTCGCGAGTTACAATACACACAAATGCCATAGAGCATTAAAATCCCCGGCACTTTAAGAGTTAATTAATAACTTGTATGTTTTGTTCCATTTTTATGTTGGTTTAGATGGATCCCAATGGCTGAGGTGCCAACGGACACGGAGGAGGCTACCTCGGAATACTGCCATGAGCTCTACAGGGAGAAGGTATTTAAAGTGATCAAAAATATGGAATTAAATTTCACAGTTATTGATAAATTTGCCGTTTAAAACATTACTATACAAAATATAAAAGAAAGTGTATTGCGGTCACATCTAGGTAACCCACAGGCTTGAGTTGGCAGAGTGACCCCTTGATTATTTTTCCCAAAGTGATATTTGAGACTTCAATGATGTACCGATTGCATTGTAAGATTCTTGAGAATGATATGTGAGATTTTCCCAGAAAAGGAATAATGTTTACCTAGTGTAAACAGAGAAAATCAATGTCTTATTTTATTCGTTCGCATGAAGTGTCCCTCTTCATTGGAATAGAATTTATCAAATTTAAAATCACAATTTTCCTTGCCCTTATATCAAATATATTGTTTTTTTCAGGACAAGACATTCCAGTACTTCCTAGACCACAACCCATTTGAGGGGTACGACCCCGAGCGCCGCCACCACTTCACTTTGCCACAGTCCCTCTTCATTGGAATAGAATTTATGAAATTTAAAATCACAATTTTCCTTGCCCTTATATCAAATATATTATTTTTAAATTTTTTTCAGCACAAGACATTCCTGTACTTCCAAGACCACAACCCATTTGAGGGGTACGACCCTGAGCGCCGCCACCACTTCACTTTGCTACAGTCCCTCTTCATTGGAATAGAATTTATCAAATTTAAAATCACCACTGTCCTTGATCTTATATCAAATATATTATGTTTTTTTTTTTCAGGACAAGACATTCCAGTACTTCCTAGAACCACAACCCATTTGAGGGGTACGGCCCCGAGCGCCGCCACCACTTCACTTTGCCACAGTCCCTCTTCATTGGAATAGAATTTATCAAATTTAAAATCACAATTTTCCTTGCCCTTATATCATATATTTATATATTTTTTTTTAGGACAAGACATTCCTGTACTTCCTAGACCACAACCCGTTTGAGGGGTACGACCCTGAGCGCCGCCACCACTTCACTTTGCTACAGTCCCTCTTCATTGGAATAGAATTTATCAAATTTAAAATCATAATTTTCTTTGCCCTTATATCAAATATATATGTTTTTTCAGGACAAGACATTTCAGTACTTCCTAGACCACAACTCGTTTGAGGGGTACGACCCTGAGCGCCGCCACCACTTCATCCCACCTCTGCCCCTCTCCAAGTATGCCATGCCCTTTAGGCTATTTGAAATAGAATTTTACAAATTCAAGCTCATAATTTTGTTTAATCTGTTATTTAATGATATATTATGTTTTTGTTTTTTAGGACAAGACATTCCAGTACTTCCTAGACCACAACTCGTTTGAGGGGGTACAACCCCGAGCGCCGCCACCACTTCATCCCACCGCGGCCCCTCTCCAAATCTATCATGCCTTTTGGGCCATATGAATAGAATTGATACCATTTGTAATTTTAAAATGTATTATGTTGTTGTTTTTTAAGGATAAGACATTCCAGTACTTCCTAGACCACAACTCGTTTGAGGGGTACGACCCCGAGCGCCGCCACCACTTCATCCCACCTCGGCCCCTCTCCAAGTACGTGATGGCCTTCTGGTTCTGCTGCGTCGGGTTCCCCATCCTCTTCTACGCAGTCTACATCCTCGTCACTGGCTCCACACTCATGATCGTTCTGGTATGCGCGGCTCCCTTTGCAGGTAAATAAGCATACTAGTCTCAGATACGCGTAAGGATGACGCCCCGCCGCTTGGTGATATTTTTCTTTCGAGTCTTGCGCATCTTTTAAAACAAATTTTTCGAAAATCTGACCTTCCGTTACGAAGTCACGTGACCTTTTGTCACTGCATGTCAGCCCGAAAATCGCTTATTTTCGTGATTTGTGTACAAAACATATGGAAATATAAATTATTCAGTTTTCCTATTCAGAGATTATATCATTGGTTTATTGGTCTTTTTTTACCTTTTAGTTATTTATTTGGGGGGTCAAAATAGTTGAATTCAAGTTGAATAAAATAAAATAAAACAACAAAAACAATTTAAAAAAACATAAGTTAAAAAAACAAAGAAATACATGAGAAATTATCAAAACGATAAAAAACATAAGGAAAAACCTGGCTTTTCCAAAAAAATATTGTTTTATTATTCAAAGTGCTCTAAAGAATATATGTAGTGAAAATCAATGTTTTTCCACCCCAGAAATGTGATGATTGCTTTATAACAAGAATTCATCAAAACTAGCGGGAAAAAATAGTTTTAGAGACGAAAATGGGAATTAAGTGAAATTTCCTGTACAAAACCTATGGCAAGTAGCTCGTAAGTGATGTTGCAAAATGCGGCAATTTTTAAATGATTGCTCATTTCTGGTATGCACCGCAGCATATGCAGGTACATACTTGTCTGATATTTTTTACCCATATTAGTAATTGTTTTATCCATTTCAATTTTAATTGTTTTGAGGATAAGGACATTGTTTGAAATGTCAAAGTCCGAATATAACTAATGAGTGATCAAGCAATAGTAGGAGGAAAAAATATCAAGTATAGTTCTGAAAATATCTGTTGAGAAAAGTGAAGTAAGAACATAAGATTCAATTTATTATTCCATCCACAAATGTTTCATTTTCTAAAGTCCTTTCTAATTTTGATTGTAATTGTTAACTGCTTTTTACTCCTTGCATCTGTCACCTTTTAAGAGAGCACACTTATCCCTGCCTTGATTATTCAATATTGTATTTTCGTATATTTTATTACAATCACACAGTTTTCACCTTTGTCAAGTCGATTCTAAACTTCACAAAGACGTCGAGAGGCTCCGAGTACGGAAAGAACGCGAGACAAAAAATCGGACAGGAGAACGGTCAACAGAACGAGGAGCGGAGTGGAGACGCAGACAGGAGCGGCAGGACAGAAACCAACGGGACAACGTTCTCAGCGGCGGAGAAGAAAAGCAATTAACACAAATGTTACTACGGCTAATAAAGTATGGACAGTGGAACCTCGTTAAAACAAGTTCCTTGGGACCATGAAAATTACCTTGTTTTTATCAGGTACTTTGTTAACTTATATCAGGGTATAAATACATAAGAATAGAAAGAGCCGGGACTTTCAAAATTGCCCTGTTACGAGAGGGTTTTGTTACATCGGAGGAGGAGCTCTTTATAATGAGGTGGGACCATGAAAATTACCTTGTTATATCAGGTACTTCGTTACACCAGGGTATAAAAACAAAATAACAAAAAGAGTCGGGACCTTCAAAATTGCCTTGTTAGAAGAGGGTTTTGTTAAATCGGAGGCAGAGCTCTTTATAACGAGGTTCCACTGTATAATACCTTCTTATGAGAGGGTTTTGTTATATCGGAGCACTTCATAATGAGGTTCCACTGTATAATACCTTGTTATAAGAGGGTTTTGTTATATCGGAGCACTTTATAATGAGGTTCCACTGTAATAACCCGATTGTCTATGCTACATGTAAGTGGCGAGTGATTAACTACATTGATTAACTACATGATTACTACATGTACATTCGTGATGTACAGTGTATGTGTATATATTCAGATTGCAAGGATTGACTATTAAACATGTAATAACATTATTGCCTCTTCACAATCATAACTTAGTACTGAGATATATAGCACTACGTTGATGATATTATAGTATTTTGCTGATTGCAATAACGGCATGAGCATGCAATAGTAATCGTATTGCCTTTTTAAAATAAAAAACAAAGAGATGGAAAAATTGGAAGTTAAAAGACGTGACTAACTGTGGCATAGCCAAAGGGGGGGGGGGGCAGGGGGCAGGGGGGCATGTGCCCCTTAAAGCTACTGTAAATAGCATTATTGGGAAACAGTTACCCACACACAAAATAATAAAATATATCATTTTTAGCTCATCCGGCCCGAAGGGCCCCGATGAGCTTATGCCATGGCGATGCGTCCGCCGTCCGTCCTTCCGTCCGTCCGTCCGTCCGTCCACAGTTTTCAAAATGCTTCTTCTTCGTTATTTTTCAACCGATTTTGATTCTAGGAGGGGGATTTAAAACTTCTACACAGAATCGTGAAATTCATTATCTATGGTAATTTATGCAAATTTATTCGAAATCACAAAAAATGCTTCTTCTCCTTCATTTCTCGACCGATTTTGATTTGGTTTGCTTTATCTAGTAGAGCTAACTTTGGTACACTAACTTCTACACAAAATTTTGAAATTTGTCTCCATTAATTAATGGTAATTTATGCAAATTTATTCAAAAAATCACAAAAAATGCTTCTCCTTCATTTCTCGACCGATTTTGATTTGGTTTGCTTTATCTGGTAGAGCTAAATTTGGTACACTAAACTTATAGACAGAATTTCGAGATATTGCTCCATTGTTTAATTATGGTAATGTATGCAAATTTATTCCAAAAATAATAAAAATTGCTGCTTCTCCCTCATTTGTTTACCAATTTTCATTCTGTTTGTTTTGTCTGATAGGGCTTGCTGGGGGCTTCAAAACTTGTGCACACAATTTTGAAATTCATTAATTATGCTAATTTATGCAAATTTATTCAAAATTAAAAAAATGCTTAGAACTTCATTTCTCAACCCATTTTGATTTGGTTTACTTTATCTCATAGAGCTAATTGGGGGCTTCGAAATTTGTACACAGAATTCCAAAATTCATTAATTATGCAAATTTATGCAACAAATTTATGCAAATTTATTAAATTTATTCAAAATCACAAAAATACCTCTTCTTCATTTGTCAACTGATTTTTATTTGGTTTGCTTTATCTGGTAGAGCATTTTTTGACCAGTTGAAAAGTGTACCACATGAAATTTGCGATATTTGATGTTGCGAGATGGCGGATGAGCGCTACGTCATTGACGTTCTGGTATTACTGACAATGGCAAAGAATATATCATACCTGAACCATTAATATAAAGAGTTGAAACAAAACTGCCTCAAAATTTGCGATTTGAGCAATAAAAAAGTTGTACACACCCGATTCTATTCATCAGCACATAGACACGAATCTAAGCTGTTTGTAACGACAGGTACTTATACAGGGCGAAGTTGAGTCCGCTTCCCAGTGTAATGCGCGTTGAGTGGTCTCGTTGCGGTTTGTGTATGCAACTTCAAAACAGGTCAAGAATCTTGACTAGGCGAAGTTGGGTGAACAAGCTTGAAATTTTTAGCCCAATCTCGGCGGCGCGCATGGAATTGTAAACTTATATTTTGGATTTAACATTATTCCAGTTACCATATAAACCCCTTTTTATACTATTTCTACAATATTGATCAATTTGTTTGGCCAATATAGATGCTATCCGTAACTTTACCAATGCTGCTTTTTTTGCTTTAATAAATTGCCAAAAAACAAATATTGTGAAAAAAAAGGGACAATTATGGGGATAAAATGAACAGCGCCCACCCTCCCGCTCCCACCCCCCCCCCCCCCCCCCCCCTTATCAAATAGAGTTGATTAATGGGAACTTCAATAATACCATGACATGCAATTTGACAAAAGACGGATTGCCTGTACATGTTATGACTTAGATACAACTCGTCGAAGCATAGCTATGAATTTGATGGTTCTGAGGAGGGTTGGATTTTAATGGTAGCAAGATATCGATGCTAATATATCATAAATCATGATAATGGTAGCTACGTTCCGTCTTTCGATTGCTACACATCACCATATTCATTATTTGTACAAATTGATTGAGGTTGTAAATGGCTGTGGCCTTTAGAAAAGTATGCTGATAGTATAAATGCCAAACAATTCTGTTGCATCGGTTAGGTATGAACCATATTTTGTAAGAAGGATAACAGATTAATTGGACAACTCTGCCTAGATGATTTCTTGAAATATAATGTTCTTTTTAATAGATGCACATAATATAAAATTATCAGGAAAAGGATTATCTCTGATGACAAGAAAAGCTACTGCAAAGACACACAAACCATTTGATTATATTCTACTCATCAATGACAACATGTACATATAGATGTAACATATACATTAAAAAAATGTCTGACAAAACTATGCTCAAATGCTCTTTTTGACCACAGTATTAAACAAAATTGACTAAAAAAAGTGTGATAACATACTTCAGTTTGTCATGACCTTTTACATAGTGTTACAAGAAATATATTCCACTTTGATAAGCTTGTCAATGTAGCAATCCTGTTTAATACACACATGCTAACATTGCTAGTAGTACCATAGCAATAAGGCATAAGCTAATTTAGGTTTTTTTTTATGTTTTGTGTTTTCATTTTACATTTGAAAAATGTAATTAGGATGATAATGTACCAAGATAACGTTGGTTGCCATTTTCATTTCATATTAAATGGAAGGACTAATTTTTATATCAGTTGTACTTTTATTGTCTGTGAAAATTTCATGTCAAATGAAAAGTTTTGGCTAAGATATATTAAAGCACAGTGAAAATGAAGAACGTGTGGTTACATAAAGCAAATTAAGATATTAAAGGGGACCACCAGGCAAAGATACCCAACATTTTGCAACGGGTTGTGTAATTCATTAACAAAGCAATTAATTTCCACCACTTACGGAACCACTACTATTTCCTGGTTCCGTACGGGCCAAACATTTGCGAGTGCGCCAATGCTATTCACGCGTACGTTTGTAGACAATAGAATCCCGGGCGATTTGTTCGCTCTGCATATATTAGTCTTCGCAATTCATACCGCATGAACGCATGCTTTAGAATGGTGAGGCGTTTTCCAATTTTTTTTTCTTTTTTCTGGAAACATATTTTTGTGAACTTGTTGATGGAATGGAATACTAAAGATGTTACCTTTCTTTAATAAGAATATTATGTTTGGGTGGTGGTACCCTTTAAATACCTTGATATTCTTTTTGCAAAATTGTAGTATTTCCAAGCTGTTAGACAAACATACACTTACACTACTAATATCAATCTTCTAAAATTATTTTGTTTTTACTTTTGCAATTTTTCCTCTAACGATGTCATTCCAAGTTTGTTTGAAATCACTGTCCATATGGCATTGCCTTTGTGTATGTTAACAAATGACACAGTTAAATGTGAATTCCAAAAATTGCTGATTTTTGTTTTGCTACTTTTATTTTGTTATGACCGAGTTCCTTAAAGGGGACCACCGGGCAAAACAAAAACATATGCTTACTTGTTTTGGTACTATAATTTAATATCAATCATACTTTCATGGCCTCTGATATGCCTCTGTAATTTGAGAACAGTGCAATTCTGTCTAAAATTGTAATGTAAATATGATGATCGGAGCTCAATTGATATATTACTGTTTTGATTTTATCATGGATGAATACTCTCCCCGCTTCAGCTGGCCTTGTTTTATCATAATAGTAATAAATGGTCCACTTAATAAAAGTTGTATAAATTTAATTAAGTGTTATGCATGTTCTTTTGCCAAATGTTTGTATTTAATAACAATAATAATCAAAATGGTTGCTACTTATATATATAGCGCACATTCCGTCTTTTGATGCTCGCGGCGCATCATTATGATAACCCCGGTCATTGGATACACACTGCAGTCAACCCAGCACGCTAAGAAGAATATTGGATTATTCTGTGAAGTGTGTTGCCTCCCTTTCTCCAACTGCTTTTTGGTTTACCCCTTTGGCCCAGTCCCATATTGACGATTTTCACGGCGACTCGCAACGATTTACTAGAACGAATCGCCACGGTTTGGGGCATGGGCGTAGCGACTTACGTAATACCTATTCATCAGGGGGGATGAATGAATAGATCATCCCCCCAGTTGAATGGGTATCAAGGACAGATCTACGCCCATGGTTTTGGGGAAGAACCGTTACGATGTAAACACGACCTAAGCGATTTGCTCGATGAACGTCAAATCGTTGCGATTCGCCGTGAAAATCGTCAGTATGGGACTGGGCCTTTAGGACTGGTCCCGAGAATACTCGGGCTGTGGTCTATGGAGAATACATGTTATAGCAAAATCAATCAATCAATGTTCCTAGTGAGTATGCATTCCATAAAGTTATTTCTTATGAGTATAAAAAGAATATTTTACAACATCTGTCATGTTTTGATGTGTCTATATGAAAGATGTATACGTAAGTATAATCTCCATATATTTGAATAGCCTTTGAACAGTTCAATATGCAGAAATTCAAAAAGTATTTGATTGTAAATAATGCTCGGTAATTATGATGGTGATGTCTGTTCGTTTAGATAATTTTGCCTTTGATATTAATATCTTGATCTATATTATGCCTTAGATACGTCATCTTGGAACATCTCTGCAGAAATATTAGCACATTTTTCATAGAATAGAGAAAAATACATGTACGTGCCATATTTTAAAATTAGTTTGAATTGTTCATGTTTTTTGTGCATTTTATTGTTATGCGTTTTTTGAAAATGCATTGGATTGTGTGATGATATACAGTGTAACCAAGAATTATTTGGACACCTTGCATAAATCACTTTAATTTAAATGATGCTAGAACAAATTTTGAAGAAAATGTTTGGTAAAAAGCTGCCTAAAATTCAGTGAATGTGTTTATTAGATGCTGCTTTGTTGAAATCAAGATAAAATATAAGACCATTTTTTAAAAATTATCAAAATAGTTAGTTTCCTATTTTTCAGGGTGTCCAAATAATTGTTGGGTACACTGTAAAAGGATGATTTAATCGAGCAATTAAAAGGGTTTCATGGAAACGTCCCCCATTCAAGGGTCTTTGTGACTCGAGGGGTTGAGCAACCGGTCTAGCAATCCAGAGGTCTCTGGTTTTGATTCCCAGCGCCTATTTTTCTTTGCTCATTTTCAGTGATTTAAAAGGAAGTTAAATACCTAAATCTGAACTTGTATTCCTATGACTGTATTGGCTTAGATTCATGATTCATGATGTACTGTTATGTATGCAATCTGTCGTGAATACTCCTATCTGGTTTAGCTTTTGTTACTTAGTAACAGATACATTTTGCATATCTGTTTTAATACATGTACCTATCTTTCAAAACTTGACTTAATAGTATGGAAACTAAACTAGCAGGATTCTATAAATATGGGCTCTAGTATTTTATTTGACTTGCCATCTAGAAGATAATTTCAATGTCAGCTGATTGTTGGAGTATGTAGTTATGCTGTAGTTGATTCAGGTAAGAAGCATTCAATATTTTGATATGATGTTCAAATTTCAAATTCGAAACATATTTAATTAGTTTTGTTTTTTTATGTGAAAGAGATTCTTTGTACATAATACCCTTTTTGTAGAATTCTTTGACTTACAATTATAAGTGGATCATGTTACTGGGGTGTGATTTCACCTGTTCATTACAGTAACACATCTTGCCCAAGGTAAATTATACTTGCAATGATTCTAATATGTTTCTAAAATACCAAAGATTACTATTAAGTTAGGCAAGTATTGCGTTCATGCCCTGCGTTTCATTTTTTTTTGTATCACAAACAAGGTTTTATCGTTTTCGTCACAAGGTCTCATCTTTTTATAGTCTGAAAAAAACCAATATAATGAAGCCACCAGGTTCTTTACTTCTTTGTGATTTTAAAGGGATAGTTGAGTTCTGGTAAGGAGAGTACAGTTTTGGTCAAACTGAATTTTAGTAACCAAAACCTGCATCATTACATTACAAACTAATAGTTGTAACTAGAAAGGAACACAAAATTACAAATGACGTAGTAAAGATCATGTTATCATTCAAAAAGAGCCGTTACAACGTAAGAGGGCGCTCTCTAAACACTCATCGGTTTCAACCATTTTGAATAAAATATTGTGCATGTGATGTTTTGTTGAAATAGTGATTAGATAGAGAAATAACCAACAACTATTTAAATACCTATTTTGTAACTTATTGAAAAGAGGAAGCATTTTTTTGAATTTTTAACGGCTGGTTCAAATTTCTCTAATAAACCTGGGGACCCAGCTTTATTACAAATTGTTATATTTATGGATATTTCAGCCGTCTCTGAACCGATTTTGATCAAACAAAGATGATTTTATTATTTAAATATTATGCTCTTTCAAATTTTACACTCAGTTTTTCATTACCTCACAAAAAAAAAAAGTAGTCTAGCGCCCTCTCTACCAAAACTCAACTATCCCTTTAACCCTTTTACAAGATGTTGTAAACTGTAATTTCACATGGTAATCATCTGCCTGTATTGATTTATTTTAAGTATAAGGATAACATCTATTAGCAATACGATCTATGTACTATTTCAATTTTGCATAAATTTGTAATGGTTTTTTAGCAATATGTTGGAAGTGTTATGAGCATTTTACCAATATAATCCAAATTATTTAATAATACTTTTTTAATGATTTTTTTTTAAAATCAGCATTTTTTATGATTTAATCTTGTTTACAGGTCAATTACTATTTCTCTGTTAAATTTGGTGTATTTTGACAGTGATATTGTGTATATATATACTATAATCCTGAATAATGTTCTGCAGATCACGTGCTGAAAGATCAAATCCTGTATTAAAATATGTGTAATACAAATAAAGTTTAGTTTAGTGTCTCTTGAATTCAATGTAATTGTGTAATTAGTGAAAAAGAACAAAGAAAATGCGGTTTCACCAGGATTTAAACCAGAGACCAGGGGGGTGTTTCACAAAGATCCGAAGTTGATCTTAGCACTAAGATGGTCTTAAATATTATGGAAAGCCGTTAGTGTCCTGAAACATTTTTGTAAAAGTTATGTTGAAATGCATAAAATGTTGATTCAAATCATATATATTTTCTAATTATCAAAGAAATTTCATGAATTTTATGTGAAGATCATGAATCTCTTTGATATATGATTTGAATCAACATTTTATGCATTTCAACATAACTTTTACAAAAATGTTTCAAGACACTAATGGCTTTCTATAATATTTAAGACCATCTTAGTGCTAAGATCAACGTAGGATCTTTGTGAAACACCCCCCTGGCCCCATATTCATGAAACCCTGCTAGCTTAGTTCCTTGCTACGTGCATTTTAAATGTGCAGTTTATTGAGCAACAAACAGATTTCCTAGTTCCCAACTAGGTTAGCTGGGTAAGCTTTAGGTACCCACTATTAAAGTTAACCCTAGTTAGCAACTAAAATATCTTGTGTTTAATTAATTCGTAGCCATGCCATCCAAAATAGTCTGGGCCAAGAACTAAGCTAGAGGGCTTTCATGAATAATGGCCCAGATTGCTAGACCAGTGCTTTACCAACTGAGCTAGAAAGAGCCCTTTTGCTGGTGTTCGTCCCGGAAACCATTTTCAATGTTTGTTATTGTCAGTAGCTTTTATAAACTATGCATACCCAAAGGATAAGAAATCAACTTAGTCTGTGTGTGTGTGTGTGTGTGTGTGTGCATGTGTGCGTGTGTGTGTGCAGTGTGTGTGTGTGTATGTACATTAGGTTTGTGTTTGTTAAGGTTGAGTGAGTGGAGTTGTTATTTTATTTCTTAATTAGACGTCTTGTATTTTTGTATCCCTTTTCCTTTATGAGTAGAACAAAAGTTTGAACAATATTTGATAAGTAGGTTTAGAATTATCAAAGTAGCACATTAAAAAACATAACATAAGAAACTCAAAATGGACCAACAACCCAAAATAATAATTTCTTATTGTGAAGATCTCATAGACTTTCTAGCGCCCCAGCTTTCCATAGGCAAGGGGTTATTTCAAGAAAGAAAATGTCAATTGGCCCATATACTTTTATATAATTTATCATAGTTCTGGTCAGCTGAATTTTAGTAACTAAAACTTGTAAGTTATCATTAAAAACTGATAGTTTGAATTCAACGATGCTTGAAAGGTAGAACAAAATATAAATGGCTATTATAGAGTTAAAGGGCTGTTTTCATTAAAGGGATAGTTGAGGAAAAGTTTGGTACAGAGGGCGCTACACAAAATCATTTCTTTGTGAGGATAATGACAAACTGAGTGTAAAATTTGAAAGAGTATACAATTTCAATGACAGAATAAATTTTATTTGATTAAAATTGGTTCAGAAATGGCTGAAATATCCATAAACATAATCATTTGTAATAATTGCGGGTTACGTCCCACAATTATTCGATAATTAATTTGGACTGGCCGTTAATTTTTTGTTAAATGCTTATTTTATTAAAACTAGTGAACTATAAGGATGACATATCAAATATATGTCATCCTTATAGTTCACTAGTTTTAATAAAATAAGCATTTAACAAAAAATTAACGGCCAGTCCAAATTAATTATCGAATAATTGTGGGACGTAACCCGCAATTATTACAAATGATTATGTTTATGGATATTTCAGCATTTCTGAACCAATTTTAATCAAATAAAATTTATTCTGTCATTGAAATTGTATACTCTTTCAAATTTTACACTCAGTTTGTCATTATCTCACAAAGAAATGATTTTGTGTAGCGCCCTCTGTACCAAACTTTCCTCAACTATCCCTTTAATGAAAACAGCCCTTTAACTCTATAATAGCCATTTATATTTTGTTCTACCTTTCAAGCATCGTTGAATTCAAACTATCAGTTTTTAATGATAACTTACAAGTTTAGTTACTAAAATTCAGCTGACCAGAACTATGATTAAATTATATTAAGAGTATATGGGCCAATTGACATTTTCTTTCTTGAAATAACCCCTTGCCTATGGAAAGCTGGGGCGCTAGAAAGTCTATGAGATCTTCACAATAAGAAATTATTATTTTGGGTTGTTGGTCCATTTTGAGTTTCTTATGTTATGTTTTTTACATGTGCTACTTTGATAATTCTAAACCTACTTATCAAATATTGTTCAAACTTTTGTTCTACTCATAAAGGAAAAGGGATACAAAAATTACAAGACGTCTAATTAAGAAATAAAATAACAACTCCACTCACTCAACCTTAACAAACACAAACCTAATGTACATACACACACACACATGCACACACACACGCACACAATGCACACACACACACACACACACACACAGACTAAGTTGATTTCTTATCCTTTGGGTATGCATAGTTTATAAAAGCTACTGACAATAACAAACATTGAAAATGGTTTCCGGGACGAACACCAGCAAAAGGGCTCTTTCTAGCTCAGTTGGTAAAGCACTGGTCTAGCAATCTGGGCCATTATTCATGAAAGCCCTCTAGCTTAGTTCTTGGGCCCAGACTATTTTGGATGGCATGGCTACGAATTAATTAAACACAAGATATTTTAGTTGCTAACTAGGGTTAACTTTAATAGTGGGTACCTAAAGCTTACCCAGCTAACCCTAGTTGGGAACTAGGAAATCTGTTTGTGCTCAATAAACTGCACATTTAAAATGCACGTAGCAAGGAACTAAGCTAGCAGGGTTTCATGAATATGGGGCCAGGGGGGTGTTTCACAAAGATCCTACGTTGATCTTAGCACTAAGATGGTCTTAATATTATAGAAAGCCATTAGTGTCTTGAAACATTTTTGTAAAAGTTATGTTGAAATGCATAAAATGTTGATTCAAATCATATATCAAAGAGATTCATGATCTTCACATAAAATTCATGAAATTTCTTTGATAATTAGAAAATATATATGATTTGAATCAACATTTTATGCATTTCAACATAACTTTTACAAAAATGTTTCAGGACACTAACGGCTTTCCATAATATTTAAGACCATCTTAGTGCTAAGATCAACTTCGGATCTTTGTGAAACACCCCCCTGGTCTCTGGTTTAAATCCTGGTGAAACCGCATTTTCTTTGTTCTTTTTCACTAATTACACAATTACATTGAATTCAAGGAGACACTAAACTAAACTTTATTTGTATTACACATATTTTAATACAGGATTTGATCTTTTCAGCACGTGATCTGCAGAACATTATTCAGGATTATAGTATATATATACACAATATCACTGTCAAAATACACCAAATTTAACAGAGAAATTAGTAATTGACCTGTAAACAAGATTAAATCATAAAAAATGCTGATTTTAAAAAAAATCATTAAAAAAGTATTATTAAATAATTTGGATTATATTGGTAAAATGCTCATAACACTTCCAACATATTGCTAAAAACCATTACAAATTTATGCAAAATTGAAATAGTACATAGATCGTATGCTAATAGATGTTATCCTTATACTTAAAATAAATCAATACAGGCAGATGATTACCATGTGAAATTACAGTTTACAACATCTTGTAAAAGGGTTAAAGGATAGTTGAGTTTTGGTAGAGAGGGCGCTAGACTACTTTTTTTTTTTGTGAGGTAATGAAAAACTGAGTGTAAAATTTGAAAGAGCAATAATTTTTAAATAATAAAATCATCTTTGTTTGATCAAATCGGTTCAGAGACGGCTGAAATATCCTTAAATATAACAATTTGTAATAAAGCTGGGTCCCCAGGTTTATTAGAGAAATTTGAACCAGCCGTTAAAAATTCAAAAAAATGCTTCCTCTTTCAATAAGTTACAAAATAGGTATTTAAATAGTTGTTGGTTATTTCTCTATCTAATCACTATTTCAACAAAACATCACATGCACAATATTTTATTCAAAATGGTGAAACCGATGAGTGTTTAGAGAGCGCCCCTCTTACGTTGTAACGGCTCTTTTTGAATGATAACATGATCTTTACTACGTCATATGGAATTTTGTGTTCCTTTCTAGTTACAACTATTAGTTTGTAATGTAATGATGCAGGTTTTGGTTACTAAAATTCAGTTTGACCAAAACTGTACTCTCCTTACCAGAACTCAACTATCCCTTTAAAATCACAAAGAAGTAAAGAACCTGGTGGCTTCATTATATTGGTTTTTTTCAGACTATAAAAAGATGAGACCTGTGACGAAAACGATAAAACCTTGTTTGTGATACAAAAAAAAATGAAACGCAGGGCATGAACGCAATACTTGCCTAACTTAATAGTAATCTTTGGTATTTTAGAAACATATTAGAATCATTGCAAGTATAATTTACCTTGGGCAAGATGTGTTACTGTAATGAACAGGTGAAATCACACCCCAGTAACATGATCCACTTATAATTGTAAGTCAAAGAATTCTACAAAAGGGGTATTATGTACAAAGAATCTCTTTCACATAAAAAAACAAAACTAATTAAATATGTTTCGAATTTGAAATTTGAACATCATATCAAAATATTGAATGCTTCTTACCTGAATCAACTACAGCATAACTACATACTCCAACAATCAGCTGACATTGAAATTATCTTCTAGATGGCAAGTCAAATAAAATACTAGGAGCCCATATTTATAGAATCCTGCTAGTTTAGTTTCCATACTATTAAGTCAAGTTTTGAAAGATAGGTACATGTATTAAAACAGATATGCAAAATGTATCTGTTACTAAGTAACAAAAGCTAAACCAGATAGGGAGTATTCACGACAGATTGCATACATAACAGTACATCATGAATCATGAATCTAAGCCAATACAGTCATAGGAATACAAGTTCAGATTTAGGTATTTAACTTCCTTTTAAATCACTGAAAATGAGCAAAGAAAAATAGGCGCTGGGAATCAAAACCAGAGACCTCTGGATTGCTAGACCGGTTGCTCAACCCCTCGAGTCACAAAGACCCTTGAATGGGGGACGTTCCATGAAACCCTTTTAATTGCTCGATTAAATCATCCTTTTACAGTGTTACCCAACAATTATTTGGACACCCTGAAAAATAGGAAACTAACTATTTTGATAATTTTTAAAAAATGGTCTTATATTTTATCTTGATTTCAACAAAGCAGCATCTAATAAACACATTCACTGAATTTTAGGCAGCTTTTTACCAAACATTTTCTTCAAAATTTTGTTCTAGCATCATTTAAATTAAAGTGATTTATGCAAGGTGTCCAAATAATTCTTGGTTACACTGTATATCATCACACAATCCAATGCATTTTCAAAAACGCATAACAATAAAATGCACAAAAAACATGAACTATTCAAACTAAATTTAAAATATGGCACGTACATGTATTTTTCTCTATTCTATGAAAAATGTGCTAATATTTCTGCAGAGATGTTCCAAGATGACGTATCTAAGGCATAATATAGATCAAGATATTAATATCAAAGGCAAAATTATCTAAACGAACAGACATCACCATCATAATTACCGAGCATTATTTACAATCAAATACTTTTGAATTTCTGCATATTGAACTGTTCAAAGGCTATTCAAATATATTGGAGATTATACTTACGTATACATCTTTCATATAGACACATCAAAAACATGACAGAGTGTTGTAAAATATTCTTTTTATACTCATTAAGAAATAACTTTATTGGAATGCATACTCACTAGGAACATTGATTGATTGATTTGCTATAACATGTATTCTCCATAGACCACAGCCCGAGTATTCTCGGGACCAGTCCTAAAGGCCCAGTCCCATACTGACGATTTTCACGGGCGAATCGCAACGATTTGACGTTCATCGAGCAAATCGCTTAGGTCGTGTTTACATCGTAACGGTTCTTCCCCAAAACCATGGGCGTAGATCTGTCCTTGATACCCATTCAACTGGGGGGATGATCTATTCATTCATCCCCCCCTGATGAATAGGTATTACGTAAGTCGCTACGCCCATGCCCCAAACCGTGGCGATTCGTTCTAGTAAATCGTTGCGAGTCGCCGTGAAAATCGTCAATATGGGACTGGGCCAAAGGGGTAAACCAAAAAGCAGTTGGAGAAAGGGAGGCAACACACTTCACAGAATAATCCAATATTCTTCTTAGCGTGCTGGGTTGACTGCAGTGTGTATCCAATGACCGGGGTTATCATAATGATGCGCCGCGAGCATCAAAAGACGGAATGTGCGCTATATATATAAGTAGCAACCATTTGATTATTATTGTTATTAAATACAAACATTTGGCAAAAGAACATGCATAACACTTAATTAAATTTATACAACTTTTATTAAGTGGACCATTTATTACTATTATGATAAAACAAGGCCAGCTGAAGCGGGGAGAGTATTCATCCATGATAAAATCAAAACAGTAATATATTCAATTGAGCTCCGATCATCATATTTACATTACAATTTTAGACAGATTGCACTGTTCTCAAATTACAGAGGCATATCAGAGGCCATGAAAGTATGATTGATATTAAATTATAGTACCAAAACAAGTAGCATATGTTTTTGTTTTGGCCCGGTGGTCCCCTTTAAGGAACTCGGTCATAACAAAATAAAAGTAGCAAAACAAAAATCAGCAATTTTGGAATTCACATTTAACTGTGTCATTTGTTAACATACACAAAGGCAATGCCGATATGGACAGTGATTTCAAACAAACTTGGAATGACATCGTTAGAGGAAAAATTGCAAAGTAAAAACAAAATAATTTTAGAAGATTGATATTAGTAGTGTAAGTGTATGTTTGTCCTAACAGCTTGGAAATACTACAATTTTGCAAAAAGAATATCAAGGTATTTAAAGGGTACCACCACCCAAACATAATATCCTTATTAAAGAAAGGTAACATCTTTAGTAGTCCATTCCATCAACAAGTTCACAAAAATATGTTTCCAGGAAAAAAGAAAAAAAAATTGGAAAACGCCTCACCATTCTAAAGCATGCGTTCATGCGGTATGAATTGCGAAGACTAATATAGTGCAGAGCGAACAAATCGCCGGGATTCTATTGTCTACAAACGTACGCGTGAAATAGCATTGCGCACTCGCAAATGTTTGGCCCGTACGGAACCAGGAAATAGTAGTGGTTCCGTAAGTGGGTGAAATTAATTGCTTTGTTAATGAATTACACAACCCGTTGCAAAATGTGGGTATCTTTGCCTGGTGGTCCCCTTTAATATCTTATTTGCTTTATGTAACCACACGTTCTTCATTTTCACTGTGCTTTAATATATCTTAGCCAAAACTTTCATTTGACATGAAATTTTCACAGACAATAAAAGTACAACTGATATAGAAAATTAGTGCCTTCCATTTAATATGAAAATGAAAATTGGCAACCAACGTTATCTTGGTACATATCATCCTAATTACATTTTCAAATGTAAAATGAAAACACAAAACATAAAATAAAAACCTAAATTAGCTTATGCCTTATTGCTATGGTACTACTAGCAATGTTAGCATGTGTGTATTAAACAGGATTGCTACAATTGACAACTTTCAAAGTGGAATATATTTTCTTGTAACACTATGTAAAAGGTCATGACAAACTGAAGTATTTTATCACACTTTTTTAGTCAATTTTGTTTAATACTGTGGTCAAAGAAGAGCATTTGAGCATAGTTTTGTCAGACATTTTTTAATGTATATGTTACATCTATATGTACATGTTGTCAGGTGATGATAGAATATAATCAAATGGTTTGGTGTCTTTGCAGTAGGCTTTTCTTGTCATCAGAGATAGATCCTTTTCCTGATAATTTTATATTATTGCATCTTTAAAAAGGAACATTATATTTTCAAGAAATCATCTAGGCAGAGTTGTCCATTAATCTGTTATCCTCTTACAAATATGGTTCATACCTAACCGATGGCAACAGAATTGTTTGGCATTTATACTATCAGCATACTTTTCTAAAGGCCACAGCCATTTACAACCTCAATCATTTTGTACAAATAATGAATATGGTGATGTGTAGCAATCGAAAGACGGAACGTAGCTACCATTATCATGAGTTATGATATAGATTAGCATCGAGTATCTTGCTACATTGATAATCCAACCCTCCTCAGAGACCATCAATTCATAGCTATGCTTCGACGAGTTTGTATCTAAGTCATAACATGTACAGGCAATCCGGCTTTTGTCAAATTGCATGTCATGGTATTATTGAAGTTCCATTAAGTCAACTCTATTTGATAAGGGGGGGGGGGGGGGGGTGCGCCGGGAGGGTGGGCGCTGTTCATTTATCCAATAATTGTCCCTTGTTTTT
>JBAMJV010003930.1:0-27500 GCA_037951105.1 Echinarachnius parma | reverse complement strand
TAATTCGTATAATATGTAATTGCATAACTGCACTAACCAACCCCGACCCCTCCCCCCCCCCCCCCCCCTCACACACAATGCACACACAACAATGCCCTAATCCAACATCAGCATCATGCATTGTATGACCATATGATATATCATGATAAAGTTCATGTCCTCCCTAATTTGGTGTAGCTTCACAATATTCCCTAATAACTAATTATTTGATTGCGTGCAGTGTTGGTCAACAACCATGTAGACTTATTTTATTTTGTTGTGTAGTATATAGTTCAATTATGTCAAATAACATTCCCAAAACAGTGGCAGCACTATTTTCTTTAGGGAGGGTGGGGGGGGGGGGGGGGGGGGGGGGCACGCGGGAGCATGTGCCCCATCAAAAGAAAAAAAATAAGTAATGATAATAATAATGATAATACTAATTTGACCAAACAATAAAAAACATAAAGGGATTATTTATTTAAAATAAAGAAAAACCTATAAGGTGTGCTCCATTCCAATCAGTCCAACCACGCTATATATACTCCGCAAAAAAGAAACTGGACACTTGTATGAGACCAAATATTTCGTATTCATTAACGATAAAATATATGATATTGTATATCAAATTAAGATAAAATTACCTCTTCAATATTCGCATGAAATCCAGATGAAATCATTCATGCATGACTTGTCACGGTCAATAACCACACCAAGGTCTGTTTTCAAAAATAGCAAAAATGGAACATCTACTCAACATATAAATGTTGATAAGCGTAATCTAAAACGCTATATTTATGAGATGCATAATTTTTCATTAAAAATGTGACCTTTTCTATCTTCATCTCATAAAGAGTTTAAATGAAGACAAATTGTGAACGTTATAGGTGTAATTTTCATCCAAAAATAACTAAATGGGGAATTCATGGCAAAGCTTTATTAGTCAAAACCACAGTTTGTGCCTTATTTCAGCATGAAAATGGTATAAATTCTTCTCAAGAATTCTACCGTAGTCCAAAGTTCTTCAAAACCTGAAGTCACCCTTGGTCTAACAGTTGGGCAGTCTTTACATGACATTTCTCTAGGTAAATATGGTCAAAATTGCAGGGGACACATGCAATAGACAAACTTCATGCCTCTAATACAGACCAGTATGATAATGCTTTCATAACATGGCCCTGTTTTATTGACAAATTTGTATTTCCAGAGTTTGTTCATAACAATACATTTGAATAATGTCCATAATTTACTTGCCCCGCTCATCTTGTTTTAAGTGAAACGCTTACTATCATTTCAGTCGAATGGTGTGGTCCTCCATTGTTTTGCTATTTTTGAAAACAGACCTTGCTATTGTTAATTGACCATGGCATTTCATGCATGAGCGATTACACCTTTAAGTTATACCCTGCATGCAGAGGACTAAATTCCTTTAATTTGATATATGATCATGTACACTTTATCGTACATTAATATGAAATATTTCAACTTATACAAGTGTCCAGTTTCTTTTTTTGCGGAGTATATATACGCCACTGCCCCAGAATAATTAAATGTATGTTACGTTCACTCAGAATGAGCACACGATCATGTTTAGGCATCCACCCCATTAATCACTGCGCGCCCCAAAGGCAATCAAGTCAAATTAGATACACGTTTGGAATTTTTTATTGGCGCATATGATGTATATTAGCTATGACTAATGGCTTGATTACTACATGGCAACACACAATGGCGAAGCAAGGGATCGAGGGTTAGATCGAGAAAATCAGTCCATAAATAAATAAAGTATTGTGAATACAAACCAACCAAAACCAAAACCAAAACCAAAACCAAAACCAAAACCAAACCAAAACCAAAACCAAAACCAAACCAAACCAAAACCCTTATACAATTCATTGTCAAGGGGCATTTTGGGAAGTTACCTTTAATGTGTTGTTTATTATTTCAAACAAAGGCAAACTGACCAGAATTATTATACATGACAAATGAGCAAAGAATTTTTTTTCTGGGATTTGAACCCAAGACCTCGGGATTGCTAGACTGGTGCTCTACCAGCTGACCTAATGTATAATATATAGAAAGCCATTGAGGCTGTGTAATTGTGTTTGTCCCTGAAACCCCTTAGTTTTTTATTAATTTTGTCTTGACGGTTTTTTCCCCCCCACTGAGACTGCATTCGTCTGGCGCCACTGACCATCTCCAACGTGTTGTACTTTCAGACAAGTATATGTACGGTAATTAAAGTTTTATTTGTGGAAGATGCTCTCATGGGACCCCCCCCCCCCCCCCCCCATCCTTGCGCTTTGCCCCCATTACCCGGCTGATTCAGTCTATATGCTGTACTGCATGTGCCCATTGCATTGACATCGGTATTGGTGTATGGTGATTGGTGGCACATTTCAATGTTGGTATTTTTCAAATGTAATTATGATGTATGATGTTTCATTAGCATTAAAGGGACTTAGTAACATTGTCCAAATCCTCAAAATACAATTGGAATTATAGCGTTCCCTCGATCATACCTTGTTGTATTCGTATTAACAATAAATCATGGGACAGGTTTCGGTTTTTCAAATTTCCCTTTCGTTAAAAAGATAGATACGATTGAAGTGTTCAGATGTTAAATAATCCAACGGATCGCGAAAACCGTGTACAAAGTGAGTACAATGAGTTTCGTGAACATCACTTTGCATTTTTGCTCATTACTCGGCCATATAACGTCCATTTGACTTGACATTTTCACACAATACCCTGTGGACATATCAGATAACAACAATATACATTGTTTCAACCATTCATCACTTTTTGCACATGTCAACAAAGTTACTAGATCCCTTTAATGGTGTTGAGAATTACGTTATAGCTGAACCAGCTGTGAAAGGCGGTCAATATGGCTATACTTGGCCTATCAACACAATCAAAACATGAGGTAACAACATACAAACGGACAAACAAACTAACAACAAACAAACACACAAAAACTAAACAAAAACAATCAGCCCCAACCCTACACTGGCAACAAATTTCATATACGAGCCCACTGTTATGATAATCCACTATTGCGGAGTGTTGTTCATGTGTGTACCGTTTTATATCCAATTCAATTCAATTCATTCAATTCAATTTCAATTTCAATTCAATTATTATTCAATTATTATTCGTGCAGAAAGCGTCAAGATATCGGCTGGGTCTGCTGATAAATAATAACAAATTAAAACATTAAAATCAATTGATAACTACATGTATAAGTGCATTCGAAAGGAAATTATTTTCATTTCACATGTTTTTATTAAATTAACTTTCAAAAGGAATCAAAAGCAACCATAACCCTCACAAATGTAATTTCGGGAAGTACTAATATTCAAGTAAATGTAAATCTTTAATTATGAAAAAGACCATTTTCTCCTTTCTAATATGCCATGTATGCTTTGACCTCTCCCCAAGCAAAAATATTTCATGCGTGCCCATGATCTGAGCACTTCTTGTATAATTATTTTTTTTAAATTTAACACGAGCGATATGATAAATCCACAAGTCAGCATTATATATATATGATTATATTTAGGCCTTATATTGACTCTCACAGTGTTATTACACAGGCGTTATATCATATATATAGTACACTCTCTAAAAAAATAACTAGTCAAAATGACCAGAAACCTAGTCACTATTTCTAGTCAACATGATCCGGAAAATCTAGTCAAATACATTGATGTTTTAATTAAATATTGCCTTTTTTATACAGACAAATAATCTAAAATTATACTCAATAGCGTTTCACGTTATTGAGTATAATTTCAATATATTTTTCTGTATACAAAGGCAATATAAAATTAGAACATCAATGTATTTGACTAGATTTTCGGATCATTTTGACTAGAAATAGTCCAGGTGCCCGGCTGACTAGGTTTCTGGTCATTTTGACTAGTTATCTTTTAGAGTGTATATAGATAAACAGTGCTCAGCAGTATTTTGCATCATATTATTATGGCGGATAATGATATTAATCCAGGGATGTACATTGATCATGTATCTGGGCCTGCTAGATAATCCGTTTCATATTGTGGCCACTATATTCTATCAGCCCGATCAGTCACTTCTGCCTGTTGAAATTACGAAGGATGAAGCTATGATAAGGGAAGCTTATCATGTTATCATTACCCTCACCGTGAATGATGACAGTATAACCTGTTTATTGCCGTTCACTAGGCGATATAGTATAGTGAACCCCAATATCAGCGGTGTCCACACTTCACACTATATACTAGAGAGTTGGGGGGGGGGGGGGGGGGGGGGACATTCGTGAACAAGCAGTGGAGTATTGCGATTTGTTTGTGTGTGTGTGTGTGTGTGTGTGTGTGTGTGTGTGTGTGTTTGTGTTTTTCTTCTTCTTCTTTTTTTTTTTTTGGGGGGGGGGGGGGCACACCCTAGGTATGTCGTTATTTCATGTAGAATTTCTCCCTGATATACTTTTTTTTGCTTTTTTGAGGGGGGGGGGGGGGGGGTGGTGGGGGGGGGGGGGCAATAATCTCCTTTGCTCAATCAAGTCCGATGTCATTTTGGTCGAATGTTTATACCAATCTGCTACCCCTAGCGCACACTGCCTCGTTACCATGGTTACTATTTGTGAGTATTATCATGATTATAGGCAATCAAGATCTTCATTGATTGAAATGGTATACGTATATTAATTGTATGCTTTAAAGTTGTGATGCAACTGAACAATGTATTTGAACACTTGTGAAGGCGTCGCATGGCGCTGGTGGAAGTGTACCATTATGGTGTTAGTGTGGTACCATTATGGTACCATTATGGTGTTAGAGTGGTACCATTATGGTGTTAGTGTGGTACCATTATGGTGTTAGTGTGGAACCATATTTATGATGAACTTCTAATGCGTTGGAGCGAAGTGCAATTAACAGGCTCTCCCACTGCGATCCATAGTGTGTGTGTGTTGTCCGACATTTCCACCTCATTAAATCCGCGGTATGATTTCTATTTGTTGACGTTATTGATATTTTGTATTACCCGATTTGTATAAGTTGTGATTTCTTTACAAGAAGTCGATAGATAATGAACGATATTAAATGAAATGGAAGGGGGTGTGATAATGCGTTGCCTGGCTTTCCCTTTGTCGGTAAGTGTATTCAAGTCCTCCTTACATGCATGCCTTATTGAAGCTGAGAAATCATACTTATTTTTATTGGCCCTTCTTTGATAAATTTCAAATTAAATTTTGTATAAACGCGATAAAACTCTTTGGAAAAATAAATTATGAACACGATGAAAGGGTGAATGAGAAATGTGTGTCTCCCCCATAATTCCTAAAACGCCTGTGGGTATTGTTTGTATTCTTCTGACATTCTACGTGCATTGTCAATTGTGGCAAACGTTATGCCAATTTGCTTTGAACCTAATTATGAGACAAGTTAGGAAGGAAAATGATGGTATTGCCCTGACAATTTTGCACTTAGTATTTTAGTTATTAACCTACGTCGTTGAAGGGCAAAATACAATATATTATTATTGACTCTTACATGTACAAGATACACACACAATAATACAAATGCAAGATAAAGACGTAATAAATGTCAGAGCATGGATTTTATCCATGACCAGATAAATGCACTTATATTACAGTCATATAAATCTGTCTTAGTGTCCACTTGTCTACTAATAGCAGCCAACCTGTCTATAATGGCCACCAAAAGTGATCCCTTGTACAAAAATCAATGGAACCCGTCTATAAACTTCACCTCTCTACTCAAGGTCACCTTTTTGTTTTCCTGTGGTCACTGTACACAGGTTTGACCGAACATTATGATTATGTTGCGAATCTTTAATATGTTCGATGTTTCACCTAATGTAGTTGAGGCCCGAATTCTCATCGATGGGTTCAATTTTACCCAGGCTTTATGTAACCTGTGGGTTATTTAATAATGTGTGGCCTGGTGGTGTGAATATACCCAAACATACGCGTTACTATCATGCGTAGGCCACTCAGTGTATTATTCAGGGCATTATTTTATTCACGCATTATAAAAGCATAATTATATGCAGTGACTGTATGCCCGAGAATGATTCAGTCTATACTCACTCACGGAGTTTGAAACAGCCGGTTGAATTCACAACATGAATAAAGTATTGGAATGGAAAATATATACATTTTGTACTGCATTATGAAGCAGCCAACACGTTGACATGTGCAAAAACTGCCGAGGAGTTAGTATAATGTGTATTTTTGTGATCTGATATGTTCACTGAGTAATGGGTGAAACTTACACGGTACATGAATGTCATATGATATGACCGAGTATATGAGCAAAAATACAAAGTGATATTTGCTATTAAACTGATTGCACTAACATTGTACATCGTTGGAAGTCTCCCAGGGAGATTTTCAAATCATTTTAAAATCAGAACAGATCAATCATAAATATCTTCATAACGAAAGAGAATGTCAGAAATCCGAAACCTATTCCATTCTGACTTATATAATAGTAAAAAGAATACAATACTAAGGTAGGTCAGAACGGTTGGTCAGAGTTCTAATAAGTACAGCCCAACGCACACAGAGCCGACTCGACCCGATCCAACTGGTCTTCAGTCTTTTCAGCTCAGTGTACGTTGCCTCAGGGTCCTGTCTTGCCGGTCTAGAGCCAGTCGGAGATCATTCGAGGCCGATTCAACATGTTGAATCGGCTCCGACTAAGCGAAACCGACTCTAGCCTGACTGAAAACCAGTCGGATCGGATCGAGTCGGCTCTGTGTGCGGAGGGCTTTATGTTTATGGCTTTTGACAATGTTACTAGATTCCAACAACAGTAATGCTCACAACATGTTCAATTTTGAGATTCATGCCCTCCATACCTTGCATGTGTTTTTTTTTCTGGCTATATAAAACTGACGTTCGGAAATGTGTCACATAGTACATGTATACAAATGATATAATTCGATCGCTCAACTATTCAACATGCACTGTTTTTCAAGCTATTAAAGGGGTAGTTCAGTTTTGGCATCGAGGGCGCTGAACGAAATAATTTATCGTGAGAAAGTGAAAAACTGAGTGTAAGATTTGAAAGAGCATACAATTTTTAAGACAGAATAAATTTTATTTAATCAAAATCGGTTCAGAAACGGCTGAAATATCAATAAATATATCTGATCGGAATAATCTGGGGCCCAGATTTATTCGATGATTTTTTTTTTTTATTAAAAAAAATGCTGACACTTTTTCACAAATTTCCAAATGAGGTTTTTAATGAGTTGTTGATGATCTCTCTATTAATGCTTTTTTAGAGAGCGCCCTCTTGTGATTTAATGGCTCTTTTTGAATGATAACAGGCTTTTTACTTAGTCGTTTGTATTTTTCTTTACATTTCGAGCATGGTGGAGTTATAACTATTAGTTTGTAATGTTATTGTGCAGGTTTTGGTGACTAAAGCTCAGCCTTACCAAAACTGTACTACCCCTTTAATGTGGGTTCAAATTGAAAAAGTTAATTGCTAGTCTATAGTGCACAGTGCAGTGTCAATAACCTACTTTACAGTATCATCAGTCGTTCTTTTGAGTATTATACTCAACAAGTTTCAATACCGATTTTCATCAATTTTATTGATATGAAACTGCATAATAACCTGGGGCAAGCTTATGAAATCCATATAGATTGATATTTTCTGTAATGCTTCTGATATATGTCTGTATGATTTTTTTTTGTTGTTGACATACTAAGTAATATAGTGCTCGTAATCAATTTAAATGTGAATACACTCATGTTGCATATGTATTTTGCCTAAAGGGCGGAAAGAAATGATTGATCAATAACTTGATGATACTTCTGACCACCACCACCACTAGCACCACTCCCATCTGGTTCCCTTATTGTGTACCTATCAGAGGCGTAGCGTGGTCAGACTGATTGGGGTGGGGGCACGCAAATTATTGGGAGGGCACACCTTATGTATTTCTTTGTTTTTTCAAAAAATGTCCCCTTATGTTTTCTATTGTTTTTTTCCAAATTATTTGGGGGGGGGGGGGGCACCTGCCCCCGTGCTCCCCCGTAGCTACGCCACTGGTACCTATAATAGTGGCGTAACCAGAAGAAAACCCAGACCGATGTGTGGAGGGAGATGGGGGCAAAGTTGGATGCGGTTATAGGTTGTCACACAAACGGGGCAGCGCTGGCAAAAATAATAACATCCGTGTTTAATAGCCTATACTAGGTGTACTTGTTTCCTTACAGTGTTTGATGTAGGGGGGGGGGGGGGGGGGGTCCCAACGAGAGCGGTCGGGGTAATTATTAGTACCCCTTGTTTCCCCCTTTTCACCGGAATTGCATGCGAGAAATTTTCATATTACATGCTCATGCATACATCACTTTGTAGTTTGTATCAACATACGAAGTACGCCAGCAAAATCTTTTTATATGAGTGCGCTTTATTTGTATTTTTTTTTATTAAGAAGTACCCGTGGCTAAATACATGAATTATGCATGATTCGTATTTAATAGTAAAGGGAAGCGAATCGGGCTAAGTTATAATGTCAGCAAAATCTCTATAGCACATGCATTAAAGGAGTGGTCACACTGAACACGAATCCCCACGAATAGACCCACGAATGCAGTACGAATCGGTACAAATCAATGGCAAGCCGTTTTTAACATTTATTCCTATTTCTTGATATCAAGAAATGCATTCTTGATATCAAGAAATACTTTTCGGTATTGGTAATACTTGATATCAAGAAATACTTTTCGGTATTGGTAATACTTGATATCAAGAAATAAACTGATATCAATAATTCAATTATTGATATCAAGAAATAGGAATAGATGTTAAAACGGCTTGCCATAGATTTGTACCAATTCGTACTGCATTCGTGGGTCTATTCGTGGGGATTCGTGTTCAGTGTGACCACTCTATAATAGGAGGCAACGAGTTAACACATACACAAACTGGGTGATGGACATACACACACTTTCCCGATTTGCTTGCAATTCACACTCGATTAGTTATAGAATCAATGTTTGTATAATTATGTTGGTATATTATTATTTGCAATTTTAATAGACACCTCATGCTTCAAACGCTCTTATAATAAGTTTAAAGGGGTAGTTTAGTTTTGGTAGAGAGGGCGCTGCACATCGCAATTTTTTTGTGAGGTAATTAAAAACTGAGTGTCAAATTTGAGAGAACATGCAATTTTAATGGCAGAATAAACTTTATTTGGTCGAAATCGGCCCACAAACGGCTGAAATATCAATAAATGTATCTGATCTTATAATTATTTGGGGCCCAAATAATTAACGGTTTTTTCAAAAAATTCAAAAAAATGCTTCCACTTTTTCAAAAAATTTCGAAAATGTTATTTAAGTAGTTGTTGATGTTCTCTCTATAAAATCAGTCTGGTAATAAAACATCACATGCATTATTGTGTATGGAAAATGGTTGAAACTGACGCTTTTAAAAAAGCGCCCTCTCGTGATCAAAATGGCTCTTTTTGAATGATAACATGCTTTTTACTTAGTCATTTTGCAAGTTTGTATACTTTTCGAGCATAGTGGAGTTATTACTATTAGTTTTTAAGGTTATTGTCCAGGTTTGGTTACTAAAGTTGAGCCTTACCAAAACTAAACTACCCCTTTAATTGAAGTGAATATTACCCATTTATTATTAATCCTTTCCCATTGAACATAACTTAAATAACTTGATGTAAAGCTTTTAATTTCACGTGTTTGCTATAGTTGATTTAAACTGAGTTGATATCATATTGATACTTTATTCATTCCTCATATTCTGATAGGCACTAAAATCTGCCACTACTGTATAATAATCTCTTGCATTCTTATTTATATTTATTACTGGGATGATATGGGTGAACGAACGAAATACAAACATGGAAGTACCTAATTTCACCTAAAATGTAATACATGTTATTTATTCGAGTATGATTAAAATATACTGCAGCAAAATCTCTATAGCACATGCATTAAAGGAGTGGTCACACTGAACACGAATCCCCACGAATAGACCCACGAATGCAGTACGAATCGGTACAAATCAATGGCAAGCCGTTTTTAACATTTATTCCTATTTCTTGATATCAAGAAATGCATTCTTGATATCAAGAAATACTTTTCGGTATTGGTAATACTTGATATCAAGAAATACTTTTCGGTATTGGTAATACTTGATATCAAGAAATAAACTGATATCAATAATTCAATTATTGATATCAAGAAATAGGAATAGATGTTAAAACGGCTTGCCATAGATTTGTACCAATTCGTACTGCATTCGTGGGTCTATTCGTGGGGATTCGTGTTCAGTGTGACCACTCTATAATAGGAGGCAACGAGTTAACACATACACAAACTGGGTGATGGACATACACACACTTTCCCGATTTGCTTGCAATTCACACTCGATTAGTTATAGAATCAATGTTTGTATAATTATGTTGGTATATTATTATTTGCAATTTTAATAGACACCTCATGCTTCAAACGCTCTTATAATAAGTTTAAAGGGGTAGTTTAGTTTTGGTAGAGAGGGCGCTGCACATCGCAATTTTTTTGTGAGGTAATTAAAAACTGAGTGTCAAATTTGAGAGAACATGCAATTTTAATGGCAGAATAAACTTTATTTGGTCGAAATCGGCCCACAAACGGCTGAAATATCAATAAATGTATCTGATCTTATAATTATTTGGGGCCCAAATAATTAACGGTTTTTTCAAAAAATTCAAAAAAATGCTTCCACTTTTTCAAAAAAATTCGAAAATGTTATTTAAGTAGTTGTTGATGTTCTCTCTATAAAATCAGTCTGGTAATAAAACATCACATGCATTATTGTGTATGGAAAATGGTTGAAACTGACGCTTTTAAAAAAGCGCCCTCTCGTGATCAAAATGGCTCTTTTTGAATGATAACATGCTTTTTACTTAGTCATTTTGCAAGTTTGTATACTTTTCGAGCATAGTGGAGTTATTACTATTAGTTTTTAAGGTTATTGTCCAGGTTTGGTTACTAAAGTTGAGCCTTACCAAAACTAAACTACCCCTTTAATTGAAGTGAATATTACCCATTTATTATTAATCCTTTCCCATTGAACATAACTTAAATAACTTGATGTAAAGCTTTTAATTTCACGTGTTTGCTATAGTTGATTTAAACTGAGTTGATATCATATTGATACTTTATTCATTCCTCATATTCTGATAGGCACTAAAATCTGCCACTACTGTATAATAATCTCTTGCATTCTTATTTATATTTATTACTGGGATGATATTCTGTATATTTCCTTTAAATTTGTAAGTCAATTTGAATGATGTTTTACTTTGTAAATTCACTTGTAATTTAGCCCTTTTGCTACAAATAGTTGAATAAAAATACCTTGAATGAATGGGTGAACGAACGAAATACAAACATGGAAGTACCTAATTTCACCTAAAATGTAATACATGTTATTTATTCGAGTATGATTAAAATATACTGCTGGGACAGTGACATATACTACAAGCCGTATGCACACTGTCTTTCAAAACGAAATAATATAAATACACACACATACACACGCACGCACATACACTCACAAATATACGCATGAACACAAACTAACCTGCACACGCACACACACACACACACACACACACACACACACATACACACACACAAACACATTGTTTGCTTTGAATGTTTTATTCCAAGCCTATAAAAATGGCCTACCATAATTTTAAGTTCAACTAAGAATGTTATGTTGCCCCCCCCCCCCCCACTCCTTTCTCCGCCCTCCTGCTCTACATGTCAATTGAATCATAGCTATAATATCAATTGATTTTGTTTCGCTTGTTTGCTATTACAATGTCATCAGTTCATTAAAATTGGCAAATTAATTTTGGAGCTACATATCTACAATGTGATTTATATTCCTCTCCAAGACTAAGACAGTCTTGATTCACCTATTACACAGAAGGCACACAGTTAAGAATGGTAACAGTGACAAAAAAGTACACGGTAATATATTGTTTAGATGTTGTCACCTATCACCTGGGTGACGAGGTACTCAGTAAAGTACCGTCTGATGGGTTAGGGTTAGGGTTAGGGTTAGGGATAGGATCACTGTACAGATTATCCCACCGTGTCCATCAGATTACAGAAGATGTCATCCCTTCAGTATTTTACCGTGTGCCTTTTTTTGTTGTTAAGGTGGCTTACTGTGTGCTTTTTGTGAATCGGGACATCTACATATTACAAAAAATATAAAGTAAATAATTAATTATACGAAACTAGATCATTGCGTGACCAAATCATTTTAATTTATTGTTGAAATAAACTAGTGTTCAATACAAGAGATTATGAGAGCACTTGACATATGTCTTTATCGTTTTCAGTTTCCAATAATTTTTTTTTGGCGAAACACATCAAATAACAAGCTATTGATTTACGTGTTTCGCTAAGTTTTTTTTTGGTGGAAACTAACAGCGATAAAGAGATTTCAAGTGCTATCAAGCATCAAGTGATTCCTATATACAAGATATACTAATAGTCCAGTCAATATAGGGTCTTGACCTCGGCAAAATTGCCAAATGGGAATTTTCTTCAGAATTCTGTTCAGGAAACTCCCCTGGACAACAGAAAAAAGTCCTAAGAAATCGAAGCTAGGGAAAGTGGTTTAATTTGCATTATAAAGATAATTAGCTAATTTGCATATTTCTGAAATGTGGTCAGGGGTTATTTTCTATCTAGGAATAGTAAAATATTAATAAAAACAATTATTCTAGGGTAATTTAGGGCAAGGAATCCATTAACGGTGCTCATTTGCATGTGTCGTATATAGGCAAAGCCCTAAAAGCCAAAATGACTGCCCCTTATTTGCATATTTATGAATATTATTGGTTTTCAGTGGTTACAGCCTCTAATAAGCAATAATTCCAGATTATTATTTTTCATTCATGTTCTAAATATGTAGTGAAGCTATTTCAGATTAGTTGACACCTTGGCAACCTCTATCAATGCATATAATTTGCATAATTGGGTTATTTACCTAATTTGCATATTACCCCAAATTGAGTATATTGGGAACCCGGAAAGTAAAAATGACAAGTTATGCCACTTTTCCAAGGTTTTGGGGGGCAACAAGTCCATTTTTTAATGCTTTTTCCATATAGCACCATGGCAACCTTCTTAAATTCAAGATGACTGCTCCCCACATTTCACATGTAATGATACACAACTTCATTCTTTTGGTTATATAAGAAAAATATTAACATTTTTGGACTCTCAATTATTGGAATTAGCAATTGGAATACTTAAATGTCAATGTAGCTGGTTGCTAACAGTAAACAAATTATGCTCTCAAAACAAAAATGCCGTTAAAGTGGCAAACAAGAAAGAAGAACTTGGAGCCGTAATTGATGCCTCCAATCCAGATGTAATATTCGGCTCAGAAACATGGCTCAACCCATCCATATTCTCCTCTGAGATATTTCCAGCAGGATACGATGTAGTCCGTAACGTGAGTAACATCATCAGTCCTGATTCAAAAAGCAATCCAAAAAGATTTTGGGCATTCATCAACAGCAAGAAATGTGACTCTTCTGATGTATCTCCACTAAAGTCCTCAGATGGGATAACTTACACCGAAGGCATGGCAAAGGCAAATATTCTTAATAAACAATTCTCTTCTGTCTTCACCAATGAGGATACAACAAACATTCCAGAAAAGGGGCACTGTCCATATCCATCCATGACAAATATAGTCATCTCACCAGCTGGTGTAAAGAAGCTTCTAGATGGGCTCGACCCCCACAAGGCTACTGGACCAGCCGGTATCCCATCCAGACTTCTGAAAACGCTTTCCGATGAACTCACTCCGATCCTAACAACACTCTACCAAGCATCAGTTCAGCAAGGGGTTATACCAGATGAATGGAAGGCGGCAAATGTAACTGCCATCTTCAAGAAGGGTGAAAGGAACAAAGCCTGCAATTACAGGCCAATCTCTCTCACATCTATTTCATGCAAGGTGTTAGAACACATTGTTTGTAGCAGCATCATGGCCCATCTCGACAGGAATCATATATTAACCGACGCTCAACATGGCTTCCGTAAAAGAAGGTCATGCATCACCCAGCTCATCCTTTGCACCGAGGATCTCATGAAAGGAATCGACAAAGGAGAGCAACAAGATGTTATTCTATTATACTTTTCTAAAGCCTTTGACAAGGTTCCACATGCTCGCCTCCTCCACAAACTGCAGTACTATGGAATTCACAACCACACACTTGACTGGATCCAAGATTTTCTACATGATCGTTCTCAGCAAGTTGTCCTTGAAGGATGCACCTCTGAAACAGTCTGTGTGACATCTGGAGTCCCCCAGGGCAGCGTCATAGGTCCTCTCTTGTTTCTCCTCTACATCAATGACCTTCCTGACTGCGTTTCCTCAACAACAACCACCAGACTATTTACAGACGATTGCCTCCTGTATCGTAAGATCAAGACTCAGGAGGATGCCAGAAAACTGCAAGAGGATCTGGATTCGCTACAACTATGGGAAGCAGACTGGCTCATGGACTTCAATCCTCAGAAGTGCAAGGCAATGTCTGTCACCAACAAGAGAAAACCAGTCCAACAAACCTACAACATACACCACGAATCTCTGGAAAAGGTCACCTCAGCAAAGTACCTTGGCGTAACAATGCAGCAGAACATGAAGTGGAACAATCACATCAACCAACTTTCCAAAAAAGCAAATTCCACGAGAGCCTTCCTACAGAGAAATCTTAGATCCTGCCCAAGACATGTGAAAATACTCTGCTACAAAACCCTACTACGCCCCATTCTTGAGTATGGCTGAGAGATCTGGGATCCATCAACTCAAGCAAACACCCAGAAGCTTGAAATGATACAGCGAAGATATGCTCGCTTTGTCTACAGCGACTACAGATACTCCAGCAGTGTAGCAGCCATGCTGACACGACTACAGTGGCCATCACTCCAAGAAAGGAGAGCTCAGTACAAAGTATTCATGATACATCGGATGGTCAACTCTCTGGTTGATACTCCTTTAAACGTCTACCTCAAACCAGTCACCCGTGCCAGCGCTTCTCTCAGAGGTCACAGCCAGCGGTTCCAAGTTCCATTTGCACGCACCCAGACATACCAAACATCCTTCTTTCCTCATGCAATAAGACTTTGGAATTCCCTGCCAGAATCCACCATATGCACCTCGCCTGACCATTTTAAACAGGAGGTGCAGAGGATCCAAATTCATTAGAGCGCACAAGATTTTTACTTGCACACGTAGTTAGCATCACAGAGCACCACACTGTACATATGCACAAGGTACGAAAATACACCGCGCTGGTGGACTGTACCAAAACGGAAGAAGAAGAAGACGAAGAAATAGCATTATCTCCTTTAAAATGCCAAAGACAGCCATCTTGGATTTATGTGGGTTGCCAAGGTGATACGTCGAATTAGGCATCATAAATGGATTTCCTGCCCCCCAAAACCTTGGAAAAGTGGTATTTCTCGTCATTTTTACTTTCCGGGTTCCCAATATACTAAATTTGGGGGAATATGCAAATTAAATAATACAACTATGCTAATTATATGCATTGCTAGAGTTTGCCAAGGCGGCAACCAAGCTGAAGTATCTTTGATATACATTTAGAACATGATTAAAGAAAAAAAACTATAATTATTGCTTTTTAGAGGCTGTAGCCACTGAAAACCAATTATATTCATAAATATGCAAATTAGGAAGCAGCCATCTTGGATTTCAGGGTTTTGCCCATATGGCACTCGCAAACGAGCACCAGAAATGGATTCCTTGTCCCAGAATACCTTAGAATATTTTTTTAATTACTAGTGTACTATTCCTAAATAGAAAATGACCCCTGACCATATTTCACAATTATGCAAATTTGCTAATTATCTTTATAATGCAAATTACACCACTTTCCCCAGCTTCGATTTCTTAGGACTTTTTGTATGTTGTTCAGGGGAGTTTCCTGAACGAAATTTCGAAGAAAAATCCCATGTTGCAATTTTGCCGAGGTTACCCCCTAATATTTGCTAGATTGACTGGACTATAAACTATTTAGAGCCTTGCGGTTTGCGAACATTATATACACCATGATAGCAAAACTTGATGAGTATACATAATTATACTGTACATACGTATTATAACACATGAGTTACATGAACACTTATCAGTTAAAATCAATTGTTATCTTACATGGGGAACAACGTGGGCCTGCCCCCGCACCCCCCGTACAGTTATGCCTTGTTATTATATATTTTGTAATCTGATAAATCATGTGTTTATGTGTGATTTAAACACAGGAGGGGGAATTCTGAAAACGACTTTAAGCTCACATTTATTTTATCTACGTCACTAAAATATTGTTTGCCAAATCGGTATTCTGAACCTGATTTGCTAAAATATAATTTAGTGACGTAGATATGACGTAGATACACTAAATGTTAAACTTAGAATCGTTTTCAGATTACACACTCACTGGTTAGGTTTGTACATGGATTAAACGTAACACGTATTGGTAAATCAAAGTCAGTACATAGATCAAATTATTCTAGGCTCCAGGTCAATATGATATGTATCCTATGTTCAGCAAAACATAAGTATATTACGACTTCCTTTTTCTCGAAACGCTAGCGATGATTTTCTGATTATTATCATAATATATTATAGTGAAATCGATGTAAATACTATGGGGAGTCTCTATTAACATACATTGTAGAAGCATTTATTTACTTTTTTTAAGAAACATCGGAAGAAAATAACTTAATAAAACAAAATTATCTTCCCCATTATAGCAAATAAGTCGCTTGTTTTTACGGATAATTGATCTCTTGCTTAATTATTAATCTCATAATATATACATCCATTTTCAGTCGGTCTTGTCAATATCGCTTCTTTATATAAACACCAAGCACATGTTAATACTCTCTATAATTTATATCAACATTTCAAGTGATTTTAACCAAGATAAAGAAACTTCAAAGTTCTCAAGTATAGTAATGTATTTATACAATATGTGTGCGCTGTTGAGCTACGTGTATCCTAAATAATTATGAGGTTATATTGTTTCACAAAGATCCTAAGTTGAACTTAACTTTAAGTTGGACTTAAACAGTATGGTAAGCCATTTGTAGCCCTAAAATAGAATATATTCAATAGCAAAAATGCAAGTATTTAGACTTCTAATACATCAAGAACATGACATCTCGTTGATAATATAAAATATATATGATTTTAATCAGCATTTTATGCCTTTTAAAATATATAAATATAATATAACTTTTACAAAAATGTTTCAAAGAAACTAATGGCTTTCCATAATGTTTAAGTCCACCTTAGAGATAAGTTCAACTTAGGATCTTTGTGAAACACCCCCCCCCCCCCCCCCCAGGCCTTTTTGGCTAAGCCTTAATCGTCTTTGTAATGGATATGGACGATGCAAAGTGCTGATGTACAGGTGTGCCCACACCTGCCAGAACAATGCAACCAAGACGACCCGGAAGCCATGAAAAACCGTGCCAGAGCCTGTGTGCAGTATTGGACTTGTGTAGTGACATGTAAAGGGGAAGTTCAAGGAGATCCGTAGCTATCCTGAGTGAATGCCTTAGGAAACAAGCAGAGTACATCAGATTCCTTGGTTTTTGCTAGGAATTACAAGATTGTCTTTAAGATGGTTAATCCTGAAAAACAAGATAATTATGTATGATGAACAATTATACATCTTGGAAATCAGAATCATCGTCAAGTACATGCCTTGATCATGTTGATGATATTGAGATGTCTCTTCTCGCATATTGTGGTAGGCATGCTGAAGCCTTGTGACCCAGTTATATCTCAACCTAGAGGTTGATGAGTTCTAAGTGTTCATGATACTGAAACCTTGATCGTGAGGAAGATGAGATGGTTCTTCTCAGAATATCATGGTATAGGTGTGCTGAAGCTTAGCTTGTGAACCAGCTATATCGCTATCATTCAACTCAACTTTGGTTTTGGTGCTACTGACGCGCTGACCTTGTTGATGATCTTGATGCGATTATTCTCGCATATCCTGGTAGGTGTGAACAAGACCATGGGAATCTGATTTTTCTTCACCGTTGTTTAATTTTGGGGAAGACGAGTGAGCCCTCCCTCTGTTATCAGTGTCTTCCATTGTTAATACGAGATAGCCTTCATCATCGATTTCACCGAAACTGGGCTCACTGTTTTTGTCATCCTTAAGACATGTGAGAGGTTTAGCTGATTGATCTCCGATGGTAAAGTATGTATGCCCATTTGTCTCCCTTCTGGAATATGTTTGCAGAAGCGAGTCACATGCAAGATCACCAGTACACCCATGACTGACCGCATGCGATGTGAAGGATCGAGGCTTCCCCTTTAGGATCTCTATCTCACCAGGATCTTCGTAACCACTGTGTGCCGGGTCGTCAATTTCATCTGTGCGAATGCTTCTGTCGAGAAGCTTACGTGGGACGAGATTTGCGGATGCCTTTGAAGACTTCTGTTCCGTGCTCACAAGCTTTCTCTCGCCCGTTAGTGTTAGTGGAGCGAGGTATCCTTCGTTGTCAAAGACTCTAACCGACCTCAAATCTGAGACTGCCGGGTCTTGAGGAATGGCCTCTACATAACTTGTAACTTCGTATCTTGGTGATAAGGGACTGGGCTTCCTTTGCAGGATTGCCATTTCATCTGGATCTTCGTAACGATGGTGTGACGGGTTGACACTTTTATCTGGGCGGCGAATATCTTCCCTGGCTCGCTGTACCACTTCTCCTGATGTCATTGCGTAATAGTTCTGTAAAGTAGCAAATCACAACAAAGTTAACTACAAGAAAAAAAGTAATGTTTTTTTAACGCTATACAGACTCGAACATATGTGTGTTCGGAAATGATAGGCGTAGTGACAGTGTGTAAAGGATTTAAGGTATAGTACAGGTCTAGGATATTCATCAATTGGTAGATCAACATTATTTTATCACTATAATCAGTCCATTAAATACTTTACAAATATTATCATGAGAAAGACAATTCCAGTTTCCATTCTCCGATTACTTAATCTAAATAGTTTGCCTATGTCTTAATAAGTTAAGATCATTTTACTGCAGTGGCGTTATTAAAATATTGAATAGGTGACATTTATGTCCATAATGTCTGCATTATACATCCGGGTAATTACCTACCCTCTGTTTTGATTTCTGGAGATGATTTCGTCGCTTCATATACACCCATCGGATAAATATCAGAATGAGAAGAAGAGTTGTAACACAGAGCGCTGCAATTATCATACGGCTCAGAGTAGATAGTCCAATGGGGATTTCTGTCAAAAATAAAGACGAAAATGAATTGTTGTAAATACAAAGGGCTATTATTGAAATTGACACTGTGATTGGTGATAGTATGAATATAGAAGAGAATAGATTATGCAACTTGTTGATTACAAATGTATGAAGCGCATGAGCAGTTGAATAGGCCTTTACAAGAATTTTACAGGGATTTTAACCGAATTGCTCCGCCAACTGGCGATAAACCAAATTTTATAGGGGCAAGAGGGCCCTTTTACTCGGAATTCTTGCTCTTTTTTTACTAAGTTGGCCGGTAATGGGGAAAGGTTAACCGGTCTAATTCCCGCATCCTTCACTGCACTCAATCTGTGATAGACTGATGGTTCTAGCCAAGTCAATGTAAACATATCGAGCGAATATTAAAGCTCTGGTCACATTGGACACACGACGGGTTCACGACAGGTTTACGATGAAAATTTGGGGGATTTCGTGGCTTGTTTTGCTATACAGGGTGGCCCCCGTCCCCCCCCCCCCCCCCCAAAAAAAACAACAAAAAAAACAACAAAACGGAACGGGGCACTTCCCAAAATATAGTAACACAATGTTTATGTTCATCGGAAATGGTGTCTTTTCCGATGAAAAATGATACCAAGAACAGTAATTTTGGACGAGTAGTTTTTGTTTTAGGACGTCTTATTAAGTGAGGCTATGTCAGGTCCCTTTTTTGTCATTTTTTTACCAAGTCGGTGTCTGATAAATCGCACTTCATGCCCGTCATAGCATCGAACAACTATGCCAATTCTCTCGGTACATAACTGAATGCACACTAACAATGGCGCGCGTATTGTTCGTTGTTCGATGCTATGATGGGCAGTAAGTGCGATTTATCAGGCACTGACTTGGTAAAAATTGACAAAAATGGGAACCTGACAGCATTGTGTCACTCACAGCGCCCTAAATAAAAAAAAATACACGACCAAAATGACTGTTCTTGGTATCGTTTATCATTGGAAAAGAAAACATTTCCGATGGACAGAAACAGTTTGTTACTAAATTTATGAAAGTGCCCCGTTCCGTTTTTGGGGCCAACTTGTATTGTATGACTGTCGTGCGACAGTCGTACGAATAAATTGGTGTCATACGACGAAAAATCTGTCGTGGCTTGAAATTTGGACTGCCCTATTTTATGCCACTACAGATCCACTACAGATCATTTGTCGTACTGGTGTCTTGATAACACCGTACGAAAAATGACATGTTGCGGAAGCCAAAAGTTTTGTGTCGTACGATAGACCTGCGATATAACCACGAAATGTTCTGACTTCTCTGTCTGTTCCTGTCGTGAAAGCCAACTTTCATTGTGACCATTGTGACTGTCGTGGAAGCGGTCACAATGAAAGTTGACTTTCACGACGGTCGTAAGAAATTTAACCACGACAGAAAATGTACATTTCGTACGACAGACCAAGGACAGAGTGGGTTCATAGGCGTACCCAGGGGGGGGGGGGGGGGGGGGGGGGGGGGTCAACCTCTTTGATGAAAAAATTACTGTTTTGGGGGTTTGAACCCCCCCCCCCCCCCCTTTACAAATGTTAACGGGTCTCGAGTCCACTTTTTAGCGGTCTTGACCACCATATCCAATGGTCTCGACCCCCCGAGGACACAACTTAACAAGTGGTCTCGGTCTCGGCTTCAAAAATTATTGTCGAATCTCGGTCTCGGTTTAAAAATTGGTGACGAACACTCCCCCCCCCCCCCCCCTTCCCCCGTTTACACGTCTTCTAACCTCGGCCTCGGAAATTTTAGCAGACAAAATACCCCCCCCCCTGAATCCTGGGTACGTGCGTGAGTTTCACTGTGAACAGGGCTTAACGACCGGTAACAAACACCTACCTTTTAACACAGCATTTGTAGTCTCCGAATCATCGGTCGATGAGTAGAATAATGTGCCTTGACTCCATGATGGCAAAGTTATGACTGGGCGAAGCGTTGTTACTATTACATGAGATTCCAGTTTAACTACATGTAAGAAAATGTCAAGAGTTAAGACTGAAGACCAAGGCTTATATGTTCACATCTTTGAATAAATGGACAAATTAGAGAGTGAATTTTTCTTTTTTAAGCCAACAATGAGCATAAAGGATACATTTCTCTTGTCTATACTAACGATAACACGGGATCTGCTCGCTGTTCATAAGGATCGCTGTTTATAAGGACCGCTATTAACAATTTGAAAATGGGGTAATTATTCATAAGGGTCATTATTCATAAGGACTGCTGTTCATAATCAAAGAAAAGGGTCGCTATTCATAATATAAGAAGAGGGTCGCTATTCATAATGTAAGAATAGGGACGCTATTCATAATACGAAATGAGGGTCGCTATTCATTATGTAAGAAGAGGGTCGCTATTCATAATACGAAATGAGTGTCGCTAATCATAAAAATTAATTTTAGGTTTGTTATTCATGAAACCTTTCCAATGTTAATTTTTAGGCAGGTAAAACAATGGGGAGGCAAAATGAGGTGAATTAACGACATGAAAAGGAGAGGAGAGAGAAAATAGCGAACTGGAGAAAATGAAAAAAAAAAAAAAAAAAAGTGATAATAAAAGGGGAAATACTGGAGATGGAGAACACGCCCACGGCGGTGGCGTAGCCACCGGGCGGTGGAGGGGGGGGGGGGGGGGGTGCGCCCCCGAATTATTTGCCAAAACAATAGAAAACATAAGGGGTACGACAAGCGACCCTCTTCTTAGATTATGAATAGCGACCCCTTTCTTACATTATGAATAGCGAATCTGAATTCGTATTATGAATAGCGGTCCTTATGAGTATAGTGATCCCAATATGAATTATGAATAGCACCCCTTCTTCATGTTTATGAATGGCGACCCCGATTTCGTATTACGAATATCGGTCCTTATGAGTATAGTGACCCTATATGTGAATTATGTATAGCGGTCCTCATCTTATGAATAGCGGTCCGTATGAATAACGGGCCTTATGCCTTTATGAATAGCGACCCCTTTTGCGTTTTATGAATACGGTCCTTCAGTATAGGTACATAACACATTATGAATAGCGGTCCTTCAGTATAGATAAATAACACATTATGAATAGCGGTCCATATGAATAGCGAGGTTACCCCGATAAACCAGGGCCAATATTCATGAAAGCCTGCTATCTTAGTTCCTTGCTAAGTCGTATTTTGGATGACTTGGCTACGAAATAGACACATTGGCCCGAATTCTCAACTTGTGGCTCAACTTTCGCCTGGCCTAAAAGACAAAAACGTAACTGGTAACACTTTGCACCAGCAGACTTATTGTCTCGTAACTATGGTCCCCGGAGATATTATAATGGTTTCTTTTCATTATCAAGTCAATCCCTTGAGAGCTGCTTATAAGCATCAGGACAATGGGCCCTTTTACATTCAATTCTTAACAGTATAACAGTGAAACAGGTCACCAGCAATACAATTTCCAGGATGATCCAGGACGCAATTTGGCTGATGACAGACTTTACTATAACTTAATTTCAAAGGGCACATTGTCATGATGCTTATAAACAGCTCTCAATGGATTGGCTTGATAATGAAAGGAAACCATTATAATATCTCCGGGGACCATAGTTATATACGAGACAATAAGTATGCTGGTGCAAAGTGTTACCAGTAGTCTTTGTCTTTTAGGCCAGGCGAAAGTTTAGAATTCGGGCCAATATATTTTAGTTGCTAACTAGGGTTTATTTAGTGGATACCTAAAGCTAACCCTGCTAACCCTAGTTGGGGACTAGGAAAACTGTTTGTTACTCGATAAACTGCGCATTTTAAATACACTTAGCAATGAACTAAGCTAGCAGGGTTTCGTGAATATGGGGCCAGGTGTTCTGCTTCTATTCCGAACACACACTTCTCATGTGCCGTTTTCCTAATAAGAACATTCGATGAGTTATTGAGAAAGTTCAATTTCCAAAGATTTGGTATATCGAAACGAGATTTGAAGTCTAAAGATCAGGATATGTACAAATATGCGAGCGATTAAAAGTGTTCAGTAAAATTAGCCTTCTTTATACTTTATATCTTAGTGATGCACCTTCTGGGTCAGAGAGGGATATTTGGGTATTCGGTACAACGGACCTTAATGAACCTGATGGAAATACGAGCATTTGTATAATGGTGTTTATGCTAGACTTTATTATTCTCTGTCGTGGCAGCACAGACTGTTCACCATGTTCTAGACCGAAAAACCAGCCTTTCTTTTCCGTTTGTAGTTAACTCAGGATCACCACTTCAGAGAAAAGACTGAAGTTCATACTGAGCTTTGTGCGGAGGGCTGGAGTTGTGCCTCGACTACCATTAGACCGGCAGCCCCCAGAGGTCTTTTGTGCATCGAAAAGCGTACTGATTGTTGAACATATGAATATTTAGAGGAGAATGTAACAAATCCAAAAATATGAGTCTCCCGGGGTGTACCCGTGGATAAAGGGGTCCTTTGCGCCTCCAAAGATGCTTCTGGGCATGCACAATACGACGCTGGCAGTAGCATTTTAAAATGACGTAATATACCCTTATTGTGACGTAACAATGACTAAGCACATTCTGCCCGAGCAAGACCGGGGAGCAAGACCGTAATGCACATGCGCAGAGTTATGCTAGCCACTGTTCCATTTACACTTGCGATAACAGTGGCTTAGCCTTGTCTAGCATTTGCGTAATGCCAGGCTAGGCCGAGCCAAGGCTGAGGCTGGACAATTACATTCATACTTGCGCAACAGTGGCTCGGCACTGGCTTAAGACAGTGCCGAGCCAGTGCTAGACGCAAGTATGAATGGGATGTGAGAAGTTCAAAGTAAGAAATGACCGAGCTGCGTTACCAAGTTGCCACCGAGTGGCCCATATATATATTGTGCGGCTGATTTCTAACCGGATTGCTCCAACACAGTACGAACACCTTAGAGTTCCGACTCGGGATGGGGTGGATAGTATGACGTCATAATATTAAAGGAGAACCCATAGCGAGTTGGATTTTGCTGACTACATGCTTACCTGCTGTGAAGCTCAAAATGAACCCTGATGCAGTGCCGTCGCTATCGCTCGTGAAGATCACCGTGAGGAATGAACTGTTTGACGTGAAATCCCTGTTGCCACTATTACCACTCAGATGTTTCCATCGCGATGAACTTACTGAGAAGCTATCAACATCTTCCCCGATATGGAGGTCGTATGCCCCCGACGCCGTGTCGAAGTGGATGAACTTTATCCCGATGACGAAAGTTTCAGGTGCGCGAAGAAACCAGATGTTGTAGGTGTTGCTGGGATATATTGAATGATACACAGTGACACGAGGAGAAGAATGGAACTCATCTTGTTCACAAGTAATGACCCCTTCTGTACCAAGAAACAAATTGATTGATCTTGTGTTTGTTTTTGTCATCATACACTAAAGCCCGGTGCAGACAGAGCCGACTCGACCCGATCCGACTGGTTTCAGTCTGATCGGCTCTGTGTGCGTTGCCTCACGACTCCGATTTTGCCAGTTGGGAGCCAATATCCGGCCCGATTGAACATGCTGATCTGAATCGGCCGCGACTGAATCGGACCGAATGTGGCTTTCAGTCGGGTCGGATCGGGTCGAGTCGGCTCTGTCTGCACCGGGCTTAAGGTGTCTTACAATATAAGTATAAGATGTTTTCGATGGTCGATATTAAATGATTCGCTATTTTATTCCACAATATTTTTTATTTTTTCATGTAAATATCGTTCATTAATTCAACCTGGAAAACAAAAACAATACTCGATAATGATTACAATGATTTAAACGATATGAATTGAAATAGTCATATTATGACAAAGCGGCTGTGAGCTGGCCAAAATATCCAACTTGGAACATTATTTGAAAATTTAAATTAGAATGAAACTGGTAATGGTTGAGCCGGGTAATCTTACCTGAAAAGTGTATTGATGTTACAATCATGCGAACTCGCAGACGGAAGTGAATTCTGGTCCAGGCAGCGTTGCTTACAGTGATAACTTCACTGACGAGGGAACTCCCGCTGATTCCCGTCAGTTTGGTATCTTCATCGATGTCGGATCCATCGCCGATCTCCACGATCTCGGAGACGTCTTTGAAACATAGGTGTTCGAAGGAGATGCTGATCCTGTGATCGAGCGACGTGGTGAAGGTCAGCAATGTCCACTCTGCGTTTGGTGTGACAATTATACGCACTGCTGAATCGATGGCATCATCACTATCGGTGGAGAGAATGAGGCTGGATTTCGCAGGAACAGAATCTACAAAACAAGAGGAAGTAAAAAGTGACCTCCTAGGACAGTCATCATCGATACAGACAGCTTTTATCCAGTGAAATACCATATACTATCGCAAACATCCGACCAATAACACCGCAGAGCTGCTGTCAAGTATCTCTGATTTCGCAGGAGACGCCCTGAAAATAGACTAAGATTACATCAGATTTCATCCTATCGGCAAATCCCCCTGATTATTGAAATATTTTTGTCATTAGGTTGTTTGCATTTGATAGGTTTTCCCCCTGATTTCTGATAAAAATTTCCCTAAATCTTCCTGATTATTAAAATTCAGTGTTGGTAGCTCTGACACCCCAGGTCGAAATTCCCATAGAACCAAAACCCATAGGAAAACCACAGAAACCCATAGGCCTATTGGTTACTGTGGGTTTCAATAGGGAAAGTGGAACATGGGTTTCTATGGGTCTCCTATTTTGATTCTATGGGAATTTCGAACTGGGAAATGTCTATGGGTCCCATAGAAACCCATAGGAAACCCATGGGGAACCCATAGAGACCAATATGATTGTCCTGTGGGCTTCCTATGGGTTTCTATGGGAATTTCGACTTTGGGGGCTCCAACCTACGCCGAGCGCGTACAAGCGCGTGCCGTTTTGGGCCTGATGATTTAAGATACTGTCTGCTGTCTATACTTTTCTTTCGCAAGAAACAAGGACATTGCTGAAGCCTGTGTAGTGACATTGTTAAATATTGTGTTTATTAATCGATATTAAATTGTGTAGTTCAGTGGGATTAACCATTTTGTGAATGTGCAGTATTGGTAATATGTTGGTAATTAGTACGAGGAAAATCATGCAAAAAGTATAATTACAACGTCTTTCCTTTTAATTAAAGATAGTGCCCGTCTTTTGGTGGATATAGTATCGATAATTGAACAGCGATACTTACGAGTCGTCATCAAGGAAGTAGACCTATTCTGAGGTCTGACAGCACGCATGCGAATAGAAAACCCTGCTCTTGAAACTCTACCATCGCTGCTGAAAATGATCTTGAATGACGACGACTTCGGAGTAAGCTCGGCTTCCAAGCTTTCGGGTTCCTGAGCACCGCTGAACATCTTCCACTTGTTGCAGAAGTCACCGCCAAGGCCAATGGAGAACTTGTCTACACCGTCCCCAACGTAAAGAAAGTCTTGGTTCTGTATTGTGTTGAACTGTTCTACATTGACCACTACGGAGAGACCTTCGGGCACTCGCATGTCCCATAATTGGAAGGCATTGTCTGGATAGTTGTTTGGGTGTAATGGTGTATTAATGACAAAGTCCTCATCCTCTCCCAACGATATATCTGTAATTAAAGACGATAAGGTTTCTTTTGTTCTTTATTATAACATCCAACGAATTAGGCCTATAGGCATTGATCTAAGGTTTATACAAATATGTAATGAACAAATATTCATTAAAAAGACTAGTAAAGATTATTGTACTTACGTAAGGATATCAATGCAAAGAAGACCTAGTGAAAATTGTTGAAACAAAAACCAAATAATTATATTAATAGTTAATAGAGTGTAAAACAAATACTTATATTCCGAAATAAATGTAAACATTAACAAAGCAGAAACATAAATAACTATTGGCTTTGATATAATATAATTGATTGCGAACACTGAAAATCACTGATTACATATACCTGTCCGCAAAGGTGTTGAGGTGATGTCGACTACGAGATCGATGTACCCCAAGGATGACACCTGCAACCACGCAGCGTTAGATATGGATGATACGTCGCTGGGTAGATCGGTACGATGGAACCGAACCAAGCGCGAGTTTTCTCCCATCACAAGTCCATCTCCAATTTTCAAAGCACAATACTTGGCGAAATAGAATAAACTAAATCTGAAGCTTATTCTTCTGTCCACC